>JAQGCS010001253.1:0-14808 GCA_034702105.1 Fuscozetes fuscipes
ATATGTCTCAATTGGATGAACTGATACCAAGTCTCGAGTGCTGTGTAATGCCTTCCCGAAGCTGTATTTCATTGGATATCTTATCTAATGGTCTGACTGTTAGTCGTCTTTTGCACTAAATTTTTATTTCTTTCTCTAATAAAATGTTTCAAAAAGTTAATGAAATTTATCGATTGAATTGAATTTTATCCCAAATTATATAAAATCTAAATATGTTTCAATAGATTTACTCAATTATTGAATTAATAAATGTTTATATTTTTTAAATCTTAAGTTCAAAATCGAAATAAAGTTTTGATTAAATTTTAGAAATTATTAATAAGTGAGTACTGACTCTCCATATATATTAGCCATAGCTTTATATGAATACTTCCGAATCAGATTGGATTTAATCGACTCAAATATGATTAGATTCAACCGAAAGAAGGAATAATAAGAGTGTCAGAAGAAGTCCAGAAGATTTTCAGAAGAATGAGTGGAGACGTTGTTATTGGATAACAAATTGATTGCGAAATAGATTTTTGTTTTGTTTTCAAATTGAATTCATTTTTTGTTGACTTTAGTGAAGACTTCGGCGCTAAATATGTCTTTAAGTGTCCGACCGATAACACATCCATTTTTGTCATCTATTTATTCAAATATTATTTACAATAATAAGTATTTTATACTCAAATCAAATGATATATTTTGTTATCAAATTCAAAGACATTTTTGTCATTCAAATTATAAAAAGTTTTGTTCAGTTGTGACAACTCATCCCTTCCTCACAAATAAGTCTATTTATATCCAAACCAAAACATATTCTTCTTCTTCTTCTGACGACAAGACAACTAATGGCCAAAAAACAGAAACAACTGACAAAAGTGACGACAAAAATAATATCAAAGAAAATGAAAAGTCATTCCACATAAAGGAAGACATCAAAGGTATGACATCACCACATAAATGAAGAATTGTAGTAAATAATGTCATCAATCTATTGCCGAAGTTGTACCCAAGTTAAGTAAAGAGCGGCCAAAAGTAGAGAGCAATCCGACCACTTCCCGAAACTTCATGACTCCTATTCGGGCAATGAATGAGTATTTACTAAAACCCAATGATTTGAATGATTTGCGAAAATTCCAACGAAGAAGTCCTTACGCTAACGAACCTCCGATTACTGTATATCTTAGAAAAGATATCGAAGCAAAGTATTTCGATTGTATACAATAAACTAGCAACATTCTATTGAATATTCTGTTTTATAGAGCACTTCAAATTTGGGGATCATTTGATGCCTTACATAAAGCTCTCCTAAGACGTAAAGAAGAGGAACAGAAATATATCGACAGTCAGTCTCATCTGAATGTGTAAGGTAATGTTAGTCTAATATTTGATTATTCAAAAGGTGTGTTTCACGTCAAGAAATTACTCAAAGATTACAAGAGACAACACGATCCCGAAGCCAAGGTATCAAACATTCACATCAATTGTGAACTCATATCAAAAGTAATGATTATTTGATCCTTAGATGAGAGACGATATACTGCGAGGATCGGGAAGAGTTGTGATGACAGCTGTGTGCATGTAAATGACCACAACTCATGTGAACGACAAAATCTAATGTTTTATTTTGTGACAGAAATGCGGCCAATTTTTTATTCAAATCACTGGCCTGGCTCTACACCGGCTCTCACAGCTTATTTGCTGAGGCCATCCACTCGTTAGCCGATACTTGCAATCAGTTGATACTCGCGTTTGGAATAAGAAAGTCTCTTCAGAGGGCTAACGAAGACCATCCCTATGGCTATCATCAGATGCGATACATTGCTTCACTCATATCAGGAGTGGGTATATTCTGTGCCGGAACCGGTTTATCCATTTACAATGGAATCGATGGTTTACTTCACCCGGAACATATTGAGTCTCTTTACTGGGCGTTTTATATATTAGGCGGTTCTCTGATATCAGAGGGAGGAACGCTTCTGATCGCTTTGAATGCAATCCGAAAGGGAGCCCATAGGGGCGGAGTTTCTGTCAAAGAATATAGTAATTAAAACACTTTGTTTTCATTTTTTCATTGATTGTCTTTTAGTAATTCGAGGAACTGATCCGAGTGTTAATGTGGTTCTTTTGGAAGATGCGGCAGCAGTAGTAGGGGTAGTGATAGCTGCTACCAGTATGGGACTGACCACTTACTTCAATACTCCGATATATGACGCGGTTGGGTCTATTGCCATCGGTAGTCTGCTAGGAGTGGTGGCCTCTTTCATTATTTATACAAACAGTGGAGCACTTGTGGGCCGATCCATATCTTCGGAGCGATTGGAAGAAATTAACAAACAATTAGAATCTGACGAAATGGTCAGAGCTATACATGACGTGAAGGCCACAGATATGGGAAATGAAATCGTCAGATATAAAGGTTACCATTGGTTACCAATCCATTCATATCTTAACTAAGACTAACTTTTAATTGACAGCTGAAGTCGACTTTGACGGACGATTCCTTACCCGACGGTATTTGGATTCAATCGATTTGGAAGTTTTACTTAAAGTAAGAGACACTCATTTCAAGTATTTTACACTTAAACTCAATATGAACAGGAAATGCAGGGCTTCAAAGAATTGGAAGAAGTGGAGGCCTTTCTTCTAAAACATGGCGAGAATATCGTCGATATGTTGGGCGCAGAAGTGGACAGAATTGAAAAGGAATTAAAGGTATCACTACTTTCGTTCACAGAAATCAAATGAAATTTTAATTATTAAACGAAAATTAAAATTTGTTTTGTTTTGTTTATAATACAGAAAAGACACCCTCAGGTCAGACACGTGGACTTAGAGGTCCTGTAATAAGTGGCCGTCACTTGAATGCAGTCGCAATTTGTTTGTCTATCTATAGAATCAATTAATAAAACTAACGCTCATTTATATTATTATATATATATATTTATAAATATATGTATATATTTATAATGTATTATATCGTATAAGTTGTGCACAAATATTGTCAGAAATTAAGCCGAAGTGAATGTCAAAAGAATTGGTTTTGTAGCGAAAAAAGGCAGCGAAACGAATGTTTGTATTCTAAATGACATGTCTTTGTTTGGCGAAAAAGATTTGCGAAATAAGTACAGAAAATATCGAAATTAAAAACTTTACATAAAAATGCGTTAATTCTCTAAATTAAATCTGAGATAAATTTTGAAAAATATTTGGGAGAATATAATCATAAGAAAAAACATAATTCAAATCAAATTAAACGTTAATTACAATGAAAACAAAAGAAGAGAACGAAATGATAATTATATAGAAATATGCGATGAAAACAAATATTAGGACTCCTTTTTGGCCTCTTTTTCTTCGTCTTCGGAGAAGTTGAGCCAACTTTGTTCCACTATTGCCGCCACCCGTTTCTCGTATTCACGTCTGTTCTCCTGATAGAGCTGTGCCGCCAAACTGTTGGCCGGACTGTTCGGATTCGGTTCGTCCAAAAGCGACTGAATTGACGTCAGAATTGCCGACACATCATAAGTAGGACTCCAACGGTTCTGCAGAATATCTAAACAAATGCTTCCGTCCGCGTAAACTATCCATACAATTGCAAATCAATCATTGCATTCAAATTAATGCATAATTTATATTTGAGTCAACTCCAAAAGCAATTTAAAAGTTTAAAGTGTAAAATATCAGATGTCTTAATCTTAGCCTAGATTTAAAACTCCTGATATGGCCCACAATTGGTCGCAAATATATTATTTTTCGTCAAAACATTCGATAAAACATATGTTTGAATGTAATATATTTCATAATAAAAGGCAAAAATTAGAGCGATTTTGACGCTAAACACCAAAACCTAATCGCAATAAATACTGTTATTTGGATCAAAATTTAACGATTATATTAAAAATTGAAAGACAATCAAAAGTAAGAAATATTTAATAAATTGGCGGACATTTAGATATTGTTTAAAGAAAAATCTCAAAAAATAAATGAAAAATGGTTTTTACTCCAATCATATCATTTGTTTTCTATATTTTATCGAAAATCATTTTAAATGTGAATAATAAATGAAAATCATTTTGAAATAAATTAACATAAAAACCGAAAAAATCAAAATCAAATATTCATTCAAGACTTTGGAAGTAAAGTAATTGAATCATAGAAATAGAGGTCATATTTTTCCCCCTAATTTCCTTATTATAAAATCCATTAAATAACCCAAAAAAGTAATTTAAAATAAACTTGGCAATCAATCAAAGGTCAAAGTTCATATAAAAAGAATAAATCCAATGAAGAACTTAACATTCGGTCTCTGCAAAGAAGCCATTCATCGAAAGCTATCAAATAATCGATATCTTAATTATTGAATCAGAAATAGATTGCATTCATATATAATTCAAAGATTTTACTCAAATAAGAGGACATTCACAGAGATTTTCAGATTAATAATGTGATGCAAATAAACAGCTGTTTTGATATTTCAGTCACTTTGGTATCAGATTACTGATCACAATATGAAATGTCAGCAAAAGATTCGATCTTTTCTTAGTACTAATTAGTTTAAAGATTTGGACCCAAACTCTGCTCACAATTTGCGAAATCTAAAGGAAATTATATCCATTTTACATCTCAATCAAAACATAATTATTATTTGATGTTAATTAACAAAATCTAAGTTTAGTTTAGGGCTTATTCGCACTTAAGATAACAAAAGGCATTAAAATATAACAAAATTTTAAATTATCTCAAAAATTGGCTAAAATTTGTGGAAACAAGTAAATATTGGATCAATATTCGGATACAATCTTTGGTTTATTGAACAGAAGACTAATTAAAACTCAATGAACTCTTATATTTTGCAATCAATTTCTTGAGCTTTCAATTAAGAAAACAAATAATAACGAAACGAATCGAATGTCAATGAATCCAAGCGTTCAGTTTTTAACATCAATTATACAATTTTTATGACCAAAAAACTCAAATATCTTTTAAAAACGAAATATAAATCAAACATCAAAACGAATAGCACTGCAAATGACATATCGTTTGAAATAATTTAAATAATTCGCAGATTATTCACACATTAATTAAGAGTTTATTCAAAAGATATATAAATCGATTGAAATAATATTTATTTATATCAATAACGGGTTTAAAGAAACGGTTAAAAGTAAGAGACGACTAAAAATAGTTCAGATTCAGGCAATGATATTCATTGACATCAAAGATGTAACAAAAAGACTCTGTCTTATGACTGCACAGTGCGAGCAATGGGCAGACACTCAAAACAAAACACTCAATTTTGGAAATAGTTTAAAAGGAAATGAATGCAAAATAATTAAAATTCATAAAAAAATTATTAAATTTATGGCGAAATTGTGAGAATGTGGGCAAATACCCAAAGCCTTGATCTTGGCTTTGGCTCATCTGCTAATACAAGTGCTGAGCTGTTCCTAAAAAACAATTGCCATTCATCACAATTCAGAGCTCAAGAACTGAATAAACTATTTTTAAGTTTTGCGTCAAATAAACGTTGAATTAAATGTTAATAAAACGTTGCAATCGATTGTAATTCAGCGCATTATATGTCAGGTGTGAGGACTCAACGAATATGAATATCACATATGCAAAGACTCAATCAATTTGTCGATAACTCAATCTTTTGGATAAGACTTTGATATCAGGAAACGACTAAAATTCGTTTAAATGAAACAAATTTAAGGAAATTTTTTCTGAACTAATGAGTGGACCGACTGTTTGTGGAATGGAATCACTTTCACTGATTAGTGATTATTCAAAATAATTGTTTCATTGATCGCAACAAAACTTAATTAAATATAAGATTAAGTATTATTAGTGCAGAAGTAGTGTTCATATGAGAGACGAGTCAAACGCCAACTCATTCAATGACTCAATCAATAAACTCATCCAAACTGTTAACCAAATGACATACCATTCGGATGAAACATTTTGGACACAAATCGAACGGTCGGCGGTTTATTCGGGTATTCTTCGGTAAATTCAAGGGTCAACTTAAAAGTTCCGTCCTCGAAGGGAGTGTCCCGCGGCCTACCATCACAAACACATTTACAATCAAATTATCGTTCATTTGTAGACATTTATGAGACACAAAAGCAATGACCGCTCATATGACTCATCAAAAAAAGAGATAGCAATCAATTGCATAAAACAACTGACCCGAAGATGACTGCATTCCAGATCATAATATTGTTGTCAGTGGGGGCTCCACTCACTCCGGCCGGTGGGTCCTCTTGTAGTCTATTTGAGACAAATCACACAAATTAGTCAAAAGTAGTAATGAATGCGAAAAATGTCGAAAATGTGAAGAAAACAGTGTTTGAAAAAATTGTATATCAATTAAAACCTTGAAATTCATAACATTTTGTATGCATTGAATACATTCAATAAAACGTTAAATACTTTTATCTCAACCATTAATGGACTCAATATATGATCAAAAGTAAGAAAAATTAAATTGTATTGAAATGTTGATACCGTTTAAAGTCTCTCATAAGACGTCTTCGCGCTGGAGTCGACATCACTATTGTCTTTGGCTTCAAATAAAACTTTTCTTTTTAATACACTTTAGATTAAATCAACGAAATATATATACTTTTGATTAAAGGCTAAGAAATTGTTATTTAATTCAATTATTTAATTGTTTTACAGCTATTTTGCAGATTATTATTATTTTTTGGTCTAATAAGTGATTCATTGACTACAATATCGTATTATTATTGCAATGACTGCACTCTTACTCTTGACGTGACGTCAGTAGTGCTTACAATCGCGCAGTTGTCAAACAAACAAACCTATAAACTAAAGCTCATACATAACGTTTGTTTTAACATTTCTTATGCGTTCAACTCAACCAATTAGGGCCACAATATGTCTCATTTTGAGAGACGTTGCTTTTGACTATTGAAGAATGGAAATGTTTTGTGTCTTGGCAAAATTTTGAATGAAATCTATCGATTTTATATATTTTAAATGATGAAACTATCGTAATATGAAATGAGGCAGCTACCCTTTGCTAGACACACATAAAATCATTTTTAAATGAATGAAAAACTTTGAAATTGAAAGACATTTGGTTTGAAAATTGAATAAATGGGACATATGTTTGGTATGTCTGACACGAGCGTCGCTTTCACTCGTTTCACATGACTCGCAATTATTGCATAACACCTATCATATTGTCCGACACCCTATCATAAGGCGATCATTGCTATTAAGTCACCTTGATCACTATTCATTCCACTAATTAAATACACCGCAGGCAATATTCATTACAACAAAATTACATTGATACTCTCTATAATCCATAAACCAGAGAATACATGTTTTCAATAAAAGAATACTTTAATAAAATTCTTTAATTATTGAGCATAGTAATAATAATAATGATTCAGTTATAAACTGTGAATACTAGTAAGAGACTGTTACCGTGCATGTTTTTATTTGAGCTCTTTTCAAATGAAAGTCGAAAATAGATATTCGAAATACAATGAAGTTTTTGATTCACTTTTGAGTTTCTGATTACAATTCATTCATAAAACAAATTATTAATCAAAACGGAAGTCGTCTTTGGTTTACATAACTTTTGTCTCATTTAAAGCAAGAGTATAAAAACGTTTACCAAAAGAAATGCCTGGCTCTTACCTGTGTAAATATGCTAAGGATAATTATCCTGGATAATTGACTTAATGAAACCCATAATGATGTCAATTATCTGGGATATCTCAGAATGTGAGACTCATTGAGGGTTTATTTGCTGAGAAATATGAGTCATTAATTCCTCAATTTGGTGCCATTTATGCCTATTTTATATTTGAATGACATTTGATAGTTGTTCAAGTTCACCTAGAATAAACACATTTAAGGACAACTGTAGGACAAAAGTTTTTGGTTCTAAACATAATCGGTTCGAGTAAAACAAATGCAATAAAAATTATGGCCTAAACGTGGAATGCGTTCATCGAAAGACTTTATTGATAAGAAAAGTTTGATTTGAATCTACAATAAGGATGTGACGATTGTGAAGATTATCTCAATTATCGGAACATTTTGTGGATTTGTTTGAATTGAAGCAATGCTCAGATGTTTAGCGCAAACGCAGAGTCAATGCTTTAGTGGAGTCGAGTGTCTGTTGACTTCACTCTAAAATCAATGCTTAAAATGCATTCAATGTATGCTTTTATTAAATCAATCAATTAATCGGTGTTTTACTATAAACAGTGAGTTGTCTCCAATCACATCATATTTCGATCGATATTTTGTGATAAACATATTTAATATAAACCATTATTCAGTTCAATGTCTTCGGCTAACCGTAGATTAGAGAACAATAGTGTCGGCGATCGGCCGCCGAAACACACCTCCAACTCTTCAATGAGTGGTCTAGCAAATTATTTAAATTTATCTATTAACTTTCGGCAAAATTATGGCCAGACGTGTAGATCAAAGACATTTAAATTATCGCCAATTTGTGGCACTTTAGCCAAAAGTCATATTTTATTTTTCATTGTTTTAATTGTATTTATTCCTACCATTAATTGTGAACATAATTCGAACCATACTGTCATCAAATCTAAAGAAACAGTTAATTATGTCGACAGCAGATCCAGTGACGAAGTAAGTCAACTATTAATTGAAAGGCTTCTCTGGTCATCCAATTGCCGGCATTTTTCTTATTTGTCAATGCAATCAATTAGTTGTCAGAGAAGTGACCAAAAATGACAGTCACTCTCAATGAATGCCTGATCTAATCCGTAAACAATTATTCAGAGCTTTGGAGATGAAGAGGACCTGTGGTCTCGTTTAGGTCACGTCAAGTTCTTTCACGCCTACATCGCCTCTCTGTCGGTGATTATTGTCTCCGAATTGGGTGACAAAACCTTCTTCATAGCGGCCATTATGGCGATGAGACACTCGCGAAGTACTGTCTTCTTGGCCGCTATGTCTGCCATATTCGTAATGAATACTTTGGCCGGTAATTCAATAAACAATTCTTTTAAAATGTGTTATAAAGTGATTTATTTGTCCCAAAGTTCTGTTAGGAATGGCGACGACAGTCATTCCTCGATTCATAACCCATTATGGATCCATTATTCTGTTCGCTTTGTTTGGCCTAAAAATGCTTCACGAAGGTATGCCTCACAACAATCCCATCAAATGATTATTCAATAATATTATCTTTAGGTCACTCAATGTCTGACGACGAGGGAAAGGAGGAATACGAAGAGGTTCAGAAGTCTTTGAGCAAACGCGAGACCGCAGACCTCGAATATAATGTAAATGCATTTTAGTTAAAATTATCTTGTCACAACTAAAGTGAATTCTTGCCATCAGATGGTTTCGACCTCATCTGAAGACCCGGAGACAGGAGTTATCAAAACAATATCTTCTGTTTCTTTGACGACACGTTTAAGAAGAAAATTAATGCTTTACGTGTCTCTGGTCTTCATCGAGACCTTTACGATGACCTTTTTGGCCGAATGGGGGGATAGAAGTCAAATCAGTACAATTATTTTGGCCGCTCGGGAGGTATTCTTCTTTTCAAGTGTTGTATTTTGCAAGAATTCTCTACGATTGTTTGCATTGCATTAGGATGTGCTCGGAGTTACTATTGGGGCCCTTTGTGGTCACTGCATTTGTACTGGTATCGCTGTATTAGGAGGAAGAATCATCGCGCAAATGATATCTGTTAAGACTGGTAATTTTCTTTTTGAAACTATTTTTACTCAAATGTTGACAAATTGTTTGAATTTTAGTGACACTCATCGGTGGCGTTGTTTTCATATTCTTCGCGATATTTGCTCTTTTAATGAGTGAATGATTAGAAATTAAATGCCATTAAATGTTGTTATGATTTGCAATAATGTCTTACAAAACAAATGTTGATTTGATTTGATTATAATTTTAATCATATATAAGACAAAGTCCTTTATTTTCGACACTTATTTTCATAATAAAATCAATTTCTGTTTAAAATGATTTTATTTTTTCAGAGAGAGAGAGAGAGAGAGAGAAGGGAGGGAGGACATTTATTCATTTAAATATTTATGAAATAAACTGAAAAAATCAAAAAATTTATTTTCAATACTTTAGAAGAAAATGAGTATAATTGGTGTTCAAAGCTTTTCGATGACAGCTCTAACACCGGCCCAACTTTCTTCAACTGCTGGTTTGATTTGACTGTTGGGCAGCACAAAACCATAAAAGCCTTTATCTCTCAATTCCAGTGCAAAAGCAATTTTAGCGCCGCATTTGTCGTAAGCTATTTAATTAGTCTTACAATTAATCGATTGAATCTGTTTTGAAGTCAATTAATACAAACCCCAATCAATGCTCGAACCCGAAGCCAAGTCTATATGAGTCAAAGTTAAAGTTATTATACAATTGAATGATTGAAATGTATCGCAACAGAGCTTACAGATAACATTTGCGATGTTTCCATAAGTGAATGTAAGGCCATGAGAAGCTCGGATGGCATTGACTCCTATCTTCGAGAGGTCATCCTTTTATTGGCAACACGAATATAAGTTAGATCAATATTTAATATTTATAAATTTTTTACCAGATGTTTAGCATTTGGAGGCAGAGTTTTTGTATATCCCCAAGGATACATCCAAAATTCTGAAAAACTGTGAAATGCAAAATATGCGGCAATTCTACCCTTTCGAGTTTCAATCAGTTCTGCCATTTGTTTGACTTCGACTTCGGAAAATGGTTTTGAACCGCAATATAATTCAGTGCAGGGTTCATTAGACGCGCCTTTTTGACACCAGGCTGTGTCCCAACTTTTCACAAATAATACAAACATAAAGAAATGGGTTATAAAAGTGGAAAACTCCTCACTTCCTATTGGGATCGGTTCCAATACAAGTTGTGCCGGCGTTTTTCGAACGCGTTTTTCTCCAACTTCTGTCGACTTCCCAGGTGTATACATATCTTTAAAAATAACAATAAAATACATTACAAATATATCGAATATTTTTACTAGAACATGAATTCACATAACTTGTAACTTACCCGTCAGTATTGAGAGAGGGAACGACAATGAACTCGTATTTAGTCAATAATTGTTCATTTTGTGGATCATTCAATAATCTGTCGGCCATATAAAGACAGAGAGCTGTTGATATCCATTCTCTGGCGTGAATTCCTTTATATATAAATATTAATGAATCAAATTCTTTTAAATGCCATTTAATCATAAAATACTGACCACATTCAAAGAAGATGGTTTGTTTATTACTTCCTTTTGTGTCAGTGATAACTAGAGCTGGAATTTCTCTGCCCTCATAAGTTTTACCAACACTCTTGTAGGTGGCTTTAGGGTCTGACATAAAATTGAATTAACTCCACCAGATAGGAAATAAACTATCTCACTTACTTTGAGTGGCAATAGAATGCAATTCATTTTTGATTTCAGCGTAATTATGGTATTTGTTTTCGTAATCAAAACCGGTGGAAAAGTATGCGTTGTTTTCTTCTTTTTGGTCGTCAATTAATTTTTGAAAGTTTTTGGAAACGATTTCGTATGCAATCGAAGACTTGTTCAGCGATTCTAAGAAATGTGTGTCTTCCGGGCCAATCAATGAAAGGACTGGTCTTAAGTCAGGCACTGGCACATTCCAAAAGTCAATAGTTGTCTTTCATATCAAACAATCGTTACCTCAAATAAGTTTAAAACTAAACAAAACATACCTCGAATTCAGATTTTAATTTTTTCAAAGATTCAAAACTTTGCGCATCTTTTGGTAAAATTCTTATAATTTGGTGTTTACTAAAGTCAACAGGTCCATTTTCTACCGGCGCACCAGCAACAATTTGAATGATTAGAACTAGAACAGTTGCTCTGCACAACATTTTGCTTATTGCCTACCAGTTCGATGGCTGTGCAATAATTGATTGATTGGAAGCATTTTGGGCTCATATATCGATTTCTTATCATAATATTGATGTCTTTGATCGGAGTAATCAAATGTCAACTTCAGTGAAAAAGAATTAATTTTTATCGAATTTCGTGTATTTTATTTGTTTTGATTAGACTTTTATTTGATTATTCATTTGTAATAATAATAAATTTCCAAGATTACATTGCAAAATGTCATTGGAAAAGACAGGGGATCTAAATAATCTTAATCATTTGATTGATATTAAGGTTAATCACAATTTAATACTTTACTGGAATTGTATTCTTTCCTTTTTTGAAGAAATTCTTAAAGAAAAATAATCAACAAATTAATTAATTGAATCTTTTATTCGAATAAATATATTCCATCACATCTAATGAATAGAGTTAAAGATTATCGATGACAGCCTTAATGCCAGCCCAGGTCTCTCGACTACCGTCTTTGATTTGGGCAGGAGGCAATTGAAAGCCATAAGTTCCTGTATCTCTAAGCTCCAGAGCAAAAGCTATCTTGACATCAGCCTCGTCATAAGCTTTTATAAAAACAATTGTCAACACTTTTCATAAGGTTTTGTTTTATGTTAGACATACCCCAATCAATACTGGAACCGGAGGCAACGTCTACAAGTTGTCCAAAGTAGTAATTTTTACATTAAATTTACTAACAATTAAATACTCACAAATAGTAGAAGCAATGGTTCCAGCTTTGAATGATAATCCAGTTGTGCTTCTGATGGCTGTAATAGCGGCAGAGGATAGGGATGACTTTAAAAAAAATGTATCATTATTATTGTATTAGTTGGGTATCAATTGAACAAATGTTTCAAAACTATTGATTACCAGTTTGGCGGCATTTGCTGGCTGTGCACTCTTGTAACCATAAGGATACATCCAGAGTTGGCTATAGCTGTGAATGGCAAAGTAGGCAGCTACTCTTCCTTGTCTTGTCTTTATTAAATCTGACATTGCCTTAGCACATGGTTCAGAGAAAGGTGACTTGCCACAATAAGTTTCACTGCAAGGATTGGTTGAGGCACCAGTTTGACAATGGGCCGCATCCCAACTGTTTTACAAATTCAATGTTTAATTTATTCAAAATTATGTTTATGTTGTTTATAACTTACTTTCTGTTGGGGTCAGCCCCATAACACGAACCATTTGGAGTTCTAGTTTTTCTCCACATTCGGTTTGTTGTCCAGGTATATACATAACTGTAATTACAATTAGGTTGAGCATAATTCTCATACTTATAATTAGAAAAGTAATAGTCTTACCCATCACTATTGACTGTGGGAGCAATAATGATCTCATATTTGTCCAGGTAGCTAGTGAGGGCAGAATTGGTAAGCAATTGGTTGGTCATCCACATACAGGCAGCCGTTGTTATCCATTCTCTCGAATGTATTCCTAATTTTATTAACATTCTGTAAAATAATGAAAATTTAAACACTAATTAAACTAATACCGCATTCCATGATTATAGACGGTTTTGAGCCCCCTGCTCCATTACTCAAGACGATGGCTGGAATTTCTCTGCCTTGATATGTGGTACCGACTTTTAAATAAGTTGCCTTGCCAGAATCTGTACATTTGGTTTAAAATATATTAAAATGCTTAATAACAAGCAAACTAACTAGCAGCGGCCACGGCTTTTAGTTCGTCCACAACTTCCTATTCAATTAAAATCAGATTAAGTTGAAAATCAGATGAAAATAAGCTGAGTGAGGCTCACCTGATACGGGTGGTACACAGTCTCGTAATCATAAGCCTTCTCCAATCCCTTACTCATATACAAAGCTTTGTTCAATTCATTCTGTTCTCTCTCAGCGTCAACCAGTTTCTGGAAGTTATGAGCAGCCACTTCATACTTGATGTTAGAACTGTTCAGAGCTTTCAAGAAGTCCATGCCCTCTGGATTAACCAATGTGAGAACTGGTCTCATGTCAGTCATGGGTGAGTTCCAATAATCCACTTTAGACTAAAAAGATTTTCTCAAATGATTTGAATTTTCAAACAATAAAATTACATCAAAACGAGTTCGGAGTTCTTCCAGTCGTTCCAATTCCTGCATTTGTTTTGGTAGGACCCTGATCAACTTGTGCTGACTGAAATCGAAGGGCTTTTCCTCTACGGGAACCCCAACGACAGCCTGAAAGACCAAACCTAACAAAAAGGTTTTGAACATCATTTCGACTCAATTCTGTCCAAACTCCGAATGTTTGGAAGCAATGAATGCTTTCACTATTTATTCGACGATCAACTAGTAATTCACTCATTATATGCATGATAATACAACACATATATAAATGATTTATTGCATATCATTATAAAACTCATTTCATACAATAAAAGTCATTAATTTTTTGCTATCATTTTGTGTTTTATTGTTTAATATTTCAATTAATCTGTTATAAGCAGGTATTCCGCATGAAAGCAATGAAAGCCACCACTCATACCCAAAAAGGCTATATTTGGTTATACTCTTTATGCAAATATTTAAAAACATTAAAATTTGATATTTCATATTTATGAGTCCTAATTCCTATACTCAATCAATGTTTGCACATTTCAATAATCATATTTTAAATTGAATAAGTTTTAAAATGATAAATGTCGGCAACAAAGTGAATGAAGTAGATAATTTTGAACTATGAATAGTAGAGGAGTTTAGCCATTAATCCTTATCTGAGTACTTTTACTTGAAGTCTTGTGACTAGGGTTGGCTCAATACAAAAAGTTGTATAATACATCGTGTATTATACTGTATTATTCAGTGAATAATACAAAGAGTGTATTAAGAAAAAAACAAAAACAGTCGCCATCTATGAATTTAATGTCAATATTTTGAAAACACGTTTTTGGCAATTGTTATTAAAATTAGTAAA
>JAQGCS010001254.1:0-14808 GCA_034702105.1 Fuscozetes fuscipes
CGCAATATGAATCCAAAGGATATAATTGAAGCCATTCGCTCCAGTCGTTGATCAGTTCCAACAAATTCTGATTTGATTTAAATCTCTTTTAGTCTCAAAACTTTTACTCCTATTTCAGTCATTTTAATGAAACTATTATTTAATTCACAATTTATGAGTCATCAGTATTATTGAAGTTAGCATTGAATGCGAGAATTGGCAAAACACTGAATCTTGTTATAAACTCACTAATGCTGGTCACAGTTCACACGAGCAAAGTTGTGCGAAACTGCCATCAATTATTTGATTGTTACTTTTAATTTGTTGACTGACAAAAACTAAATGTGATATTTGAGTAATTTTTGATATTTTTAGTCATTTACTTAATTTTCTGAAAATGTTTGACTTATCTTTAAATTTGACTCTCATTTAAGATATTTGTTAATATATTAGATAAAATAATTTTAATGACTTGCTAGTTGTTCAAAAAAAATGTTGATTGATGAAATAAATAGATGAGTGTTAATTTGATCTCAAAAGTGTATTCAAAAACATATTAATCTGTATTTGTTTTATGACAATCAATAAATTAATTTTAATTTTAGTTAAATACTTTATAATTAAAATGTTTGATAAAATATTCAAAATTTGTTTTGATTTATAGCCCACTTATTTGAAAGTAATGAATGAGAGTCATATGCATAGCGTCCCGAAGGGCTCTCAAACACACTTTCGAGTACTAATCGTTTCGCCGAAATTTGAATCTTTAACATCATTGAAGGTAATCCATACAAACATTTGATTCCATTTTTTACTCAACAAATTTTGATCCATTTATAGCGACACCGTTTGGTTAATGAGGTTCTGAAGGAAGAACTTTGTGCCAATATTCACGCTCTGGCCATACAGGCTTTGACTCCCTACCAGTGGAATAATGAGCAACAGATCAATAGCTCACCCAATTGTCGCGGAGGAATGGGTTTATGAAACTTAAAATAAGACCTCATTTTAACTGAAATCGATTTGAAATTAATATTTACTTTTCTGTCAAACATTTATTATTAGATTTAATTAAAGTTTAGTTATTTTAGCATAAAATCACTTTTTGGTTGGTTTTCAGTTACAGAAATTGAGTTCATTTTATATAATGTTTGAAACAAATGTGAGGCAAACAAAAGTATTGGCCATAAAAATGAAGTCCTGTTCTACTATTCGATTAAAAATATTTGATTAAATAACTAATAAGAAAATTAATAATCGTATGGAAAGAGGCAATTGTTTGCATGATTTCAACAACAAAAATAAAGATTCGTATAAATTGAATAATAATCAGAGGTTTTAATGAAATGCAAAACAAATGTAAAGTTTTCCAATAGATTTGAAGTAATGGCATAAATATGTTGTATTTCCTTTCAGATAAATCATAGTTTTTGCGAAAAATCTTTTTGAAAAATCAGTTTAATTAGAAAAACATGATTTTATATCAACAGAAATAGGTTTGCATATAATGACAATCAATTTTGATTACAATATCCGTATTTACAGGTCATTAGCTTTAAAAAGATCTTCTCAGTGATTATTCTGAGAATAAGAGTGAACTGATTACGTTTAGACAATCAGCACAACCTATTGTTACCTAAAATTAATCCATAATTAACTCAGCAGTTATAATAAAGTCATTTTACAACTTTTCAGTCGTTTCTTACTAAACAGTCGTTAATTGTTTTCAAATCAATTATTGCTTTAAATCTATTTATTTGATACTAAAGTCATAACTCAATTATGTATTACTAATACAGTATTAGTTATTCAAATATTGTAAATACAGACGAACCTCCCAGTTGTGTAGTAAAATTTCCACCTAGAATCACCAAACAACAGGGAGATTACACAACAAGCAGCAATCATAAATTCTTATGTAAATCTAATTTAGAAGTATAATTAGGAACATTAGTAAGTTTTACTCATTTACAAGTTATTTTTAATAGTTACTATTTGAGTTTTGATTATTTTTATAAAGGTTTTATTTTAATAATTTGGAAATCTCACTAAAAACATGATAACAGAGATAAATGTGGACCATTTTTGTCACATTTAATGTCTAACAAGAGGGAGGTTTTGGTTTCATAATAGGGACAGAATTTTAGAATTAGTACTATGAGTATTCCCCCAAATTAATAAAAGTTATAAACACAACAGACAAATATAAGAACATAGAGATTCATAACACAGGGGTTAGACTGTATTCTGGAGTTTAAAAGTTAATTTCATTTCATGAGTATATTGAAAACAAATAATCTGTTCTTTCATTGAAAAGTCTATTAATGTAAACACAAAAGACTTTCACAATAGAGTACTTGATTTCAGTCAAACATCAAATATTTAAAGTTTCAAAAATAAAATGTTTAAAAAATTTATTTATTTGAAGTATATTTAGAATTTGAATTCTAATAGTCGTGGAACCAGTTTTTCAGTCATTACATAAGAATAATAGTTTTGGTATTTGTTTGCATAGCTGTGTGTCTGCATAGCATTAGCCGACACACAAACACTGATTTCACTCAATCCACTGCTGGCTGTGGTGGCAGTGAAACCACACTCACAAACAGTATATTTTCCTCTTTAAAAGTGATCCGACAATTATTCGAAGCAACTCTTCTATTCTCTGCACTCAATGTCTTCTCACAAATGTTTTGATTGACTTCTTTGAGAAAAGTTCTAAAGTTTTTTATTCGTTTGGTTTTCACAGAGCCTAACATTTTTGCGGAACTCTTGAGTCAAAAAAGTTTACTTATTGTTAAAGTCGAAGAAAGAGTGCTCTAAACTGTAAGAAAAGGCAGTGTTTGGTTAACCTACTGAAGAGGACAATGACACTGACAATTGGAGCCACCCGTTGCTATTTCTTTCTTATGGTATTGCAATTGTTTGCCTATAACTCGATTGCAATCAAATACAACATTTGGTTCAAATACCCGCAACCGTATAATCCGTCGGAGCCGTACACCTACTGCAAAGAGAACACAACAGATCCGACGGGTCAGCAAAACTGCACTACTCAAATACCTATTTATGTGAACACATTGGACTCAGAGCGGACTTACGTTCCCTATTCATACAATCAGTTTGATTTTTGTCCAGCAATTGAAGGCTTTGAATACAGCGAATCAGATCTAATCGAATGGGACGACAGAATATTCCGAACCTCTTATGATGTAAAATTCCTGCGAAATGAGCAATGTCGACTCTTATGCAAAAGACCGTATGACTTGAGCCGTATCTTTGATATCCATCGGATAAGTGTAATGAAAATGCTCATGAATAAACAATACTATCAGCACTACTTTGCCGACAACTTTCCAATGCAATGGTGTTATAGTCAGAATCCTTTGGAGTGTTTCATCGGAGCTCCAGTCGGCTATTATGTAGACTCCCATGGTAATCCCAATGACTACAGAATTAAGAAAAGAAGTGACACTAAAAGCGATACTTTCTATTTGTTTAATCATTTGGACTTCACTTTCACTTACGAAAGTGGAACGGCTAAGTCATGGGGCGACACTCTGGGTGATAGAGTCGGGCGAATCACTTCAATGAGAGTAAGACCTAGAAGCATAAAACACGAAAAAAGCAACTTCAAGAACTGTGCCCTCGATTCCCCACTCCTTGAAATACCAAATTCACTAAACTATTCTTCAACTTTTACTGTCTATCACTCATATTCGGTGACATTCATAAGAGATGACACAATCAGTTCAAAAGAGCGTTGGGATCGTTTGCTATCAGCACTTCCCGAAAGCTCTACTGGCAAGTGGTTTATCATAACTGCTATTCTTTTGGTTATTGTTTTATCGATTCCTTTGGTGTTTGTATTGTCGCGAACTCTTCTCACCAAATATGAACTGTTCGGTTGGATAAACAGTAAGCCATTGTCTAATCCGAACAGCGGATGGCAGGCCATTGCCAACGATGTGTTCCGGAGCCCGAAGTACCCGCTCATCTTTTCATCGTTGATCGGTATCTCACAAATTAAATAGGATTTAATTTTCTCTTATTTAATGTCATAATTGAGTTAAAGTTTCATTGAATTCATAATACGTTTGAACTTTAGCTGAAATAAGGCTAATGCGGAAAGATCTCAAACATTCATTCTTTTCTTGAATGTGACATAAATTTTTTGATTCAAAAGTTCACTTATGAATAGATTAGAAAAACTCCAGTGAATTGAGTGAACCAAAAACCGAAAGTTGTGTTGATTTATGAAAAACGCCAATAACTATGCAAATGATTATATTTTATTATACTTTATAGGATTATTTCAAATCAATTTACTCTTTAATCGAAAGTTAGTCATCAAATCAAATAACAAATGCATTAACTTTTTTTTAAGAAAAAGAAATTCATGAATTCCAAACACATAACACATAATGAAATTGAAAACCTACTCATTTAATAGGAAGTGAAGAATGAAGTCATTAAGTATCAGAATATATTTCATTTAATCTTAGATAAAAAAAAGTCATTTGAATTTTTAAGAGAAACAATTAGAAAAACATTAAAGCATTCAATCGATGATTTGCGGTTAGACTTGAAATGCAAACTAAAGTGTTGTCGGCGTAGATATCGATCACTAATTATAGGAAAATATTTCAAAATAAGATAGATTACAATTTAATCGTTTTATCAAAACTTGAATTTCTCTAAAAATATTCGCATGAATTTTAATAAAACATTTTAATTCATTTTAAAATATTCCCTCTTCTCATGAAAATAGGTTCCGGAGTTCAATACATCTGCTGTTTAGGAGTCGTCGAAGTGCTTACAGTTCTCATCCATTTCTCCACTTCCTTAATACTAATTGTTTTAATAACTATTTTACTGATTTTAATGGTTGGAAGTGTTGGCGGATATATTTCTTCGCGATTTTACAGAAGTTTCGGCGGACAGAACTGGAAATATAATTGTTTGTTGACGTCGGCGCTCAACCCTATTATGTTGACTGCAATACTTTTCCTGACCCGAAATTTCCTTCTTGTGGAATCTTCGAGTGCTTTGGCCTTCCCTATCGGCTTTACTCCCGCTATGTTTGTCCTATTGATTAGCTTCGGTTTGGCCCTACCCCTGACTTTTGCGGGTTCTTACTTCGGTTTTAATTACCAAAAACCAATTGAATATCCCGTCCGCCCGACGGCTAATGTCAGAGATATTCCAAAGCAAAGCATTTATAATATATTTGCGATCAGTGTTTTATTGGGAGGTTTAGTGCCGTTCATAGCTGTTTGGATTGTGGAGAACTACCCATTTTTCAATTCTGGAGAGTTATTGATCAGTACGGCATCAATTCTGATCTGTGCTGAGACAGCTATAGTGTTTTGCTTTTTGAATCTGATGGATGAGGACCATCGCTGGTGGTGGAGGTCTTATCTAACAGTGGGTTTCGCAGCCGTTTATTACTTCATTCACTGCTTTTGTCTCATAATATCGACGATAATAATCGATGACTTGTTTTCCGCCCTTTTGTACGGCTTTTTCTCTGTCATCCTTTCAGTGCTCTTATTCTCTTTGATCGGAACGATAGCCTTTTTAGTCAGTTTTGCTTTTGTTTGGATGACATATACTCTAAATAAGCCCAACACTGAAATAGATTACTCGACATTCCCAGAGGCCACTTAACTCACCCAAACAACTAAATTCATATTTTAGCCCTAAAATCAAGTTTTGAAATGCAATCGAAATGCTATCGTCGATAGTCTATCGATTTGAAGGAAAGTATGTTTTATAAACTGTCGACACGAGAAGAGTATATCAAATGTAGTCCCAAACAAATTAGTTGTAAATAAAATATCTATTTTTATAACAAATTTCTAAAATATAATTATAAACCTTTTGTTAATTGTATGAGAGATTAAAAATTATAAGAATCGCGAATAAAATTGAACTTATTTTGTAAAAAAAACAATTTGTTATAAAACTTGTGACGAAAAATACAATAGTTTTGTTGAGAATTAAACAAATGTTGGAAATATTTGTGTTGTGAGCACACAATTAATTATATTTTTGGCCAATAATTTGCAACTAAACTCTTTTTAAGTGCTATACTCTCAGTGTTACGAATATTAAACACGAAATTGTTTTATCACATATCAAGTGAATGTTGAGTAAGTTATGGACTGACAGGAGTTCCAAATATTCACTCGACTGTGAATGAGTCCAATAATCCATTAATTGCTAATTGAAATAAATGTGTGCATGAATTCAATTTTCACACAAATTATTGTATTTAAAGTAACTAATAATAAATAGTAAACCTTTTTTTAAAAAAAATAACATTTGAATGAACTGTAAAAATGACGAATTGATTTCAATTAAACTCTTTTACTTTAAACTCTTAATAATTTCATATATAATTGTTTTTCTTCTAATTTTTTAAAGAAATTTAAACTTCACTTTCGGTTAAACTTTTATTTATCTTCAAAACAAGTGTTGCATAAAATTCAAAGTTTTCTCAACTCTTTGATAGTATGAGTCATGTGTTGTAAAACTCGAAGAAAACTCATTTTTAGAAAATAAAAAAAACTAAAATTAGAAGAAAAATGAAAGAAATAACAATTAAATTAATTCGCAATTAAAAAATTTTGATTAAAAAAATTATTATTTAATGTTATCTTATTTTTAATAATGTCAGGTTAAATTTAAACTTCAAAAATTGAACACTGTGATATGTCTTTTGTTTGATTTGGAACTTCATGCTCATTATAAATTAATAATTCTTATTCTTCATTGTTCATGGTAATTGTTTGATAAGAACATAAAGTTAAAGCCAAGTTTAAGCTAAGCTCTTCTTAAGTTTAGGCTAGTTAACTCATGAATTAATGGTCAATTGGAGAATGCAAATTCAAAAGTAACTTCCTTGATTCCATGATGTTATTTCAAAACTTGATTGCTTGAAACTTCAGTAAATTTGTTTTTTAATTTGATTCTTATATGATATTCACTAAAATTATTTAAAAATATTTTTATTTAAATAAATGCAAAGAAATGTAAATTAATAATAAAACTAAACTTTTTTGTCGATTTTTGTCAACACTTTTAAGCGTTTGATCTCTTTTTTGATTTCGTTGGAAAGCGTCAAAAGTAACGAAATAATTATCTTATTTATAATCATTAGAATCAGAATTGAGCCCAAATTGTCGGCTGACGTGAGTTTAATATTACAATAATAGTCGTGACGTTCCGAATCTCCGCTCCAGAACTCTACCGAAGTTTGCAAAACAAGTCATTTAGTGTTTAATAAAAGTAATGATTACATACCTTCGGCAACAATTAGCAAGAATTTGGCTGAACCTAAAAATATCGACAAAATCACTGTTGAAATGAAGAAATTAAGGAAAAACTTGTCATTAACTCTAAAGTGTATTAAAGCAAAGGGAGAGACAATTGAAATGAATATCGAAAGAAATGCCAATAATGTCCACAAAAGTATGTAAATGAATCCCTTCTTCTGAACGACTTCTTCTCTTTCGTCACTTCTGAAGGTTTTCGACCAAAACAAGAAAATCGAATAAAACAGATGAAAGATACTCAACAGAATCAATGGCCACTTTGGGTGTGGATTCACTGGTATTTCTCTGCCCAGTACTGCCTTTTCTTTGCTATGAATTAAAGTTAAAATAGAGTCCACGTAAATCACATGAAAACTGATAAGAATAAGATTCTCAATAATTCTTCGCCGAAATATTTTAATAAAATCACAATCTTTGTCATCCATTTCTATTGTTCTGTTCTCCATATTCGCAAAATATTGCAAATATTGGTTGTACTGGGAGTTCACTGCAAACAATTCCAGTCAAATGAAGATTAAACGACAAATGCAGACAAACTCACAATTATTAACTGAAATGTAATGCAATCCGAAAGTGACGACAATATCGCACAAAATCAAAGCCATCGCTACGATAAGTAGTGCTCTGCTTTTGAAAACAGCGCCGACGTATCCCAACAGCGATATTAAGAGCCGAACCATTGTTGTCAGTCGCCATTTGATGTCCGAAACGCTCAGTTCAGTGGTTTCGGACGTAAACGAGACATAAATGAAGTACAGACTAATCACAAATAGAAAACAACTCAGAACCGCCACAAAAGTTCTCATTCTTTTGAGGCGTTCCTCTGCCCTGTCCTTTGGATGTGATTTTCGCTCAGTTTTCAACTTTTTTGACATTTTTTCCATAATTTAAAGACAACTCAATATTAATACCAATTATCGATTATTTTTAAGATTTTTCCAATATTTGAATTTATTGTAATCAAGCTTATTTATAAACGCACGTTCTTTTTAGTTTAGCATTTTTTACACATTTTTTTGTACCTGAAGCTACCAAGAGTTTTGTCCTAGTCAAAATTGGCGCTCTCTGTCCCTGTGCTGCCATCTGTGTTGTGTTGGATTCAAAATTGATTTATATATTTGTTTTGTGAATAAAATTGAATTTTAATAAAAAAATTGTTTTATTAATCGGTTTAAGAATTGCGAACCGAAATGAAGGACATATTGGACCAAAACCTCATACCTTTACCGAAAACATTTTGTGCGATCCGTGACATGAATTTGAAAAGAATCGAGGCATTACACTATTGTGAGATCCGACCGATTCTTCCGAGTCTTGTGCGGATGGGTTGGTGTCCAACGCTTGACAATAGCGAAGAGTGGACACAACATCGCAAACAAATTCAAAAGATGTTGTCCGGCATCGAAGTGATCAATAATGTGGTCAGTCTATTGTCTGTTGACTTTCATGCACTTGAAATCGATGTCCGCAAAGAACAACAGTTGAGACTAAAGTGTGGTTCAAATCCAAACGACTCACTCCTTATCTCATCCCTAACCGATGGGTTGGCCCTCGAGTTTGAGCGCTGCGATGGTATCAGAAAATTAAGACTTTTGTTGAGTGAATTGATTTCAATTATGGCTTTTGTTCGACAAACTGGTCATCAGAGTCAACAACAAGTGACAGGTCTTCGGGCCTCTGAGTTATTCGACAATGAGGTCTATTTGGATGACGTCTCGGATGTCATTTGTATTGCGATCGCAGAACTGCCCAACACTTTACAAATTGTGGAAGTGGTCGAGGCTTTACTTCATGTTAAGAACGGAACGGCTCTTATTTGCAGAATCGCCGCTAATTTTCCCGAAATTTTTCACGAATTATGTCAAACACTTCTGAATAATGGCGACAAAAATGAAGACGAGTCCTTTTGTGGTCGAACCCGAATCACTGCACTTAGACTTCTCTGTCTAATGAATCCTTCGGAGGCGCTAACAGTTAGGGCAGAAGCAGTAGACATGTGCCGAATGCCGAGCCTCACAATTATGCTTACATTGGACTACATTCGAAACAGAGACAAATCCAATGATTGTTTGCCCGAAACTAATATCGTTTCATTCATTTCCGGCATTTTGTTGGGAACCGACGATAAGATCCGTAACTGGTTTTCACAATATATACGAATTGGTCAGAAGAAAATGGATCAATCAATTCAAACCAGTCTTACAAATCTAAGAAAAGAATTGCTTAAAAATATCGACCTTTTGGTTCAAAACGAACTCAAAGGAGAAAATAGTTCAGAATCCGGCGTTTCTAAGGCCTGTGTTTTAGTCCGTCTCTACTGTGCATTGCGTGGAGTGGCAAATATGAAACTCACCGAAGAAGAAACCAACGCTATCGTTGCTCTTATTATATGCCGCCCCCCTCCCAATCAAATCGGCATTAGATTTGTCTCGTTATCGCTTTGTATGATTCTGTCGGCGCCGTCTCTCATCAGTAGTAACGATAATGAGCTAAAAGTAATCGATTGGATCAAATGGTTGGTAAAAGAAGAGAGTTATTTCGGTCGCATAACTCATGTCAAGTCTTCATTCGGGGAAATGCTTCTTCTGATTGCCATTCACTTCCATTCAAACCAAATGACACAAATCGGGGATTTGGTGTCTTCGACGCTAAGCATCAAACTTCCGATTCGAGCCAATAATCTGAATCGAATTAAAGCGATCTTCACTCAGGAAATATTCACCGATCAGACAGTTACAGCTCATGCCGTCAAAGTACCCGTCACTCCAAATCTCAACAGCTCAGTGTCGGGATTTTTGCCCGTCCACTGCATTTACCAATTGTTAAAAAGCAGAGCATTCACTAAACATAAAGTACCAATCAAAGATTGGATTTTCAAGCAAATATGTAGTTCTAGTGCTCCCATCCATCCTGTCTTTTTACCCCTAATCGAAGCATATGTCAACTCTATCATACACCCGACCCCAAAGTCATCTTCAAATACGACAAATGAGCCCTTTTCTGAAGAAGAAATCCTCGATATTTTTAAACATAAAGTCTATTCAGTTGAAGACAGTGATGGCATAACTGACAAAATGCAAATCAATTTAACAGAGCCGTCATCTGCGCTCACATCACAATTATTGTTACTTTATTTTGTTCTTCTCTATGAAGACGTTCGACTCACAGCTTTGTCTAAGAATACCATCACTTCTGATCGAAAATTATTCAAGTATTCGGTGGAATTCATGGCACAAATGCCTATCTTTTATTTAATACAAGAGGCGCGAAGAGATCAGAAACATTTTGGAGTACTTACATCTTCGCTATTACGTCTGGTATCGCACCATTACCCTCACCTGTGCCTCGTAAAGGACTGGTTGCCGTCAGATAAACACGAAGTTATGTGTAAATCGCGTCAAATGTGTACACAAAATGAGAAGAGTCTTTTTTTAAAAGCTTTTGATTCAAACTCGCCATCACTTATAGTCTCAGAATTAGAACGACTATTAACTCTTCCGAAGAACCATTTGTGGCCACTGGCGCCCGACATGATATCGAAATTACCTCTTCTATTGTTGTGGTCGACTCCTCGACAGGTTCGCGAAAAAGTCAAAATTGTTTGGTTTGAATTGAATTCAATTTTTCCGCGAAAACTATGGGTTATGACTGTGAATGTGTTGAGACCCAAATTATTTGGTTTTATACCCAAAAGTCAACTCTTGACGTGGACTGACATTATGTTAGACCCGTTGCATGTCTTAAGATGTGATGAAAGAATATTCAGGTGTGCAGAACTTATGGAAATCATATTACATATGTTGAGTGCATTTCTGGCGGCGTCCAGAATATATCTGAGCCATCATATGATGGAAAGGCCCTCAAAATGTCCCGAAGAAGAGAAAGACAGGGAAGAATTGCGAACTGCTCTTTTGACAGCTCAAGAAAGCGCTGCCATTCAGATATTACTAGAATGTTGTGTCGCAAAGGGAGAGGAATTGGGTGGCAATCAATTGACTAATTTAAGAGAGGTCCAGGGATTGGTTTGCAGTAATTTGCACCAGGTCTTTATTAGTGATCCAAATATCGCCAAATTAGTCCATTTTCAGGGCTATCCGAGTGAATTGTTACCACTCGTGGTGTCAGCCATTCCTTCGATGCATATTTGTCTCGATTTTATTCCAGAACTTCTAGGACAACCGGATCTCCAAAAACAGGTAAATATGAAATCTATATATCTTATATATCTATAATTTATATTTATAGACTATAAATATGCCAATAGTTTAATGAATATTAAAAACGATTTCCTGTCATATTTTCCTTGTTCAAAAGAATTAATTATTTTTAGATTAAAATCTAATTCGTTTCTAAAATTTGTCGCTTAAAGGCTTTTGCGATGAAATTATGTTCGTATTTATGCAAACAATACTCAATAAGCAAATCGTTTAATGTGGCCAAACTCTGCTTCAATGTGTCCATTACTTTGGTGTCAGTACTTCCAAGTGAGAAAAGGGCGCCATTTTTCACAGATGTATTACCGGCTTTGGTTAGAATGTGTGGTCCGTTCCCTCCTCTATGCGAAGATGCGGTCAAATTACTGATTCAATTGTCACAAATCAATATGTCGTGTTTGGCGGCCACTTCTCCGCACTTCATGTTTCCGGAGGCGACTCTCAAGCTCTACGACAAATCAGTGGAGAGACTCGATTGGCATCAACTGAATGACATCTTTTCTAATCTTCCGATTGAAGACACGCTTTCTCTTAGTCTTCAAAAAGCATTTTCCAGTTTATGTGAATTTTCAGTCATCAAAAAAATTTATTAATTATTTCCTCAAATCATTTCATTAATTATTTTCTATTAATTTATGATCAATTGAAGTCTTAATATATGATCGACTGATTAAACCTTCAAATTTATTTCCCAACAGTTGAGCGATGATTTTGCGATCGTTTTCTAATCTCTATATTTGTTTGAAATTTAGTTTTTCCTGATTTTAAGAGAAACTAATCAATAGTTTAATGCGATTCTTATGTTTATGAGTCAATCAAAGAAATATTTCTTCGGAAACGATTTTTATCTGAATGTTGTCCACAATCATAAGGAAAATAAACATTTTTAAAGCACTCATCCAAACACACATTCAATAAGTTTGTGCCCGACTATAGATAAGATCATTTCGTAATATTATTTTAGACTAAAGACTTCAATTATCAGACGAACCTTTCAATTGGTTCTTAATTTGCTTTTATTTTCCCAATAAAAGTGTCGATTAAATTGTTTGATAAACAGTTTAGTCAAAGAATGTCTATCAATTGAATTACCAAGTCTAACCAATTACAGTCTAACCAATTACAGTCTAACCTTTATATAGACACCTGTTTATAGTTCCTCGAACATAAAAACTATTTGTCATCACCATAGATAATAACGTTAAAATAACCTTGTTATAGTCCCTTTGCTGATAATTGAGCCACAATTTGAGTAAATCTAAATTATAATATTAAAACTACATCGTATATGCTTTAAAAGACACCAAAGTCAACATGGTTGCCCATTCTTATTAGGAAGGAAGTGCCCTACAATCCAATCAAGTTAAATTGAGGTTTGGGAAAATAGTTGCATGTCCATAAAAGAATAATCATCGTGAAAACTCTCAAATATCTTTCAAATTAGATAAAGATCTATTTATCTTATTAATTAAGATTAAACTAGATCTAGATTATAAATATATTTCAATAATTTTTGTGAAATATAGGATAAATATTCGAGCAACTTTTGCCCATTTAATTATTATGGATATAATAATATTAAATAATTATTAAATGTAAAAATGGTTAAACAAATGCATGTAATGTAAAAATAGATGTGGAAAAACAAATAAATATATGAATATTTTATGAATTTTTTATTTGTAAATATTTGCAATAACCACCTGTTCTTCATTTTCCTAGACCACTTTTCGACATACTGTCATTCAAATTCAAGTATGGTGAAAATATATTAAAACTTTTTTCATTGAAATTAAAGAGTAATAAATAATCTGATGATAAAATTCTTTAAAATATTTAATTTAATTCAAATAGAATTTTAATCTACTATTTTACTGAACTCTTTTGACAAATATATGTCACTTTCCCAAACCCTAATGTGGTCCGACTTGGATAAATTGTAGGGCCATTCCTTCCTAATAAGGGGAGGCAAACATCTTGACTTTGGTATCATGGAAGATGGGGTTGATGCTGACCTATTGAGATATGCCTTGGAGATTGAAGATGGGATTCAAGAGATTGGGCTGTGTAAGAGATAGGCATTGGACTGATGGATACTACTAGTATATTAGATTTATGGGAATATCCAAGTGGATCCTGTATGCCTAAAATAAGGATGGTAAGGTTTATCAAAATTGGGGGTAAAGCGGCTATTTTTGATGGGGATTTCAATTTGGTAAAAACCTTTTTAATAATAAATGGTGTTATCATAAAAGTGTAAATGTAGTGGCTATTTGAGTGAACCGAGCTTGTTTTATATGTTTTACTTCTTGCAAATAAAATATGACATTTGATCCAATATTTCAGAAGTAATTCATTGATTTGACTTTTGTGTAAACACTTTCCGGATTTTCCTTATTTTCGATTAATCTCGAGTTTTGTAAGTGTTTAAGATCTAAATTTATGCCAATAAAAGCAATGATTCTTGGTGTTAAAAGTCTTAATTTAAAGTTTTTTCCTTATTTAATGCAAACATATCTTTAACATTCATTAAACTATTAAATTAAGATTTCCTTTTCTGATTAAAATTTGTAGAATTAAACTTGGCAAAATGCAGTGAATAAGTAGTTAAACATTAGTTGACTTTAGTCCTAACTTTTAGTAATTATTCATTAATTGAATTAATTTATTAGTAATTTGATGACAAACATGTATTTCATTTATAATGAAATTAATTATTATTATTATTGTTATTAATGCGTTACTTTCATATCAATACAATTCTCAAACAGATCTTAAAAATTTTCCATTTTCTTGGTCATTAAGTAAAGAATATACTCATTTAAACACATCAAAACATTAATTTGCCTAGTTGCTTTAAAAACTAAAAGCAAAGAAATAAATGATCTGAAACTTTGAAGGTTAAGAACTATCAAATCATTTGAATTTGAATCGAGTTTAGCTCATATTAAACTTAATTTATGACTAATATTTATGTATTTCCTGTAAGACTAAAACGAATAATTATTTCATTATCCTGGTGATTCTTTATTTGGAACAATCTATAAATCGAATGCCTCAGACCTGTCATTCTCTGTAAAAGAGTATCGAAAAGTATTGTTTTACTCTAAAAGTCGTCCCAATTATACGAAACTTATATAACAAATAACACCTTTTATAGAATAATGAATTAAATTCATAAAAATTTCTCGAAATTCTGATTAAATAACAAATATCTTTAAAATTTAAATTTGAGAGAAAGAGAGAGAGAGAGAGAGAGAGAGAGAGAGAGAGAG
>JAQGCS010001255.1:0-14806 GCA_034702105.1 Fuscozetes fuscipes
AAATTCTAGGGGGGGGGGGTAAAGCCAAAATTTTCGATTCTAGGGGGGTAAGACCCATACCCCCTTGGGCATCCCTGCCTATATATAATGGCTTTTGTTTATATCAAAAGAGCAAAAAAGGCATAACTAAAGCATAAATATATACAGTATATTTTATACTAAACCCCTGTATGAGTAAGAGCAAAACTTAAATTCAATATCATAATATAACTCAATGTAATAAATTTTGGTTGCCCTTACTCAAATTAATACAAATTAACTCAAATAAAGTTTGTCTCAAAAATAGAATTCACTCTGAAATTCTGAATATGGGGTCAATTAGATTGATATTTACAAGACCATTCTCTGCATGGCATGAGAAATCATAATCAGTAGGTTTTACCGGCAAATGGATATGACCAAGTCTTTTGGAATTTTCCTAAAATATTTTTAAATTGAAGAAGAAATGGTGTTTTCTACTTTCTAAGATTTTTCTTCAGTAAAAGTGATGTGAAAAGTTGAAAGATTCAAATATTTTTATTCAAATACTTTTGATATTCTATAGTCAAATAATGTTAAACATTAACTAAAAGGGAATCTTTTTAAAAGAGTTATTTCGTAAATAATTACACATTGTATGTAAAGAGAATTCATCAAGCAAAATTATAGCTGCTGATGACCACGGGAAAGGTGTTTTTTTTGTCATTTGAAAATGAACTGAAATTAAAGAATTCTGTAAGATTAAAGAAGAGTTTTGACATGTCAAATCTTTTTTGGTGCTTTAGTAAAGCACATTGATTAGAGGTTACTACTAATAGGTCATTTAACTTAATCATTTGTAGCAACATGCTACAACAACATAGTAGCAACATGTACCACATTTTATCGCGCGGTCCCAATAGGTTAAACATTGATATTAAGTATTACCTTTCGCGACCGCGCGGGAGTCGCCCTAATGCCCCTGGCCCGAGTGAGTGCCCAGCATGCACATAAACCTATTTACCACTGATATAACCACTGATATTATTACCAAATATATTGAAATTTTCTATGAAAAATTCAAAATTTTCAAAATCATTTCTTGCACCTAGGACCTATATATTTGGATCATGACCCCCATGATCTAAGCTTTCTAAAAAAATATGCCGCGCCCACTTCCGGCCCAGTACGCATACGGAAGTTGTCCCCAAAAGAGCTATTTTCGATTAAACATGCGGTTTTCTAAACTATATTGCCCATATCCTGTCCATTGACCCTTTTGAGCTGCTTTAATCTGTATCATATTATTGTGACCCTGCATTCTACCCGTCCAACCACTGCCCAACTGCGAATATATGTTTTCCGTATAAATGCAAGTTATACAGAAAGTCACAATGTGCTCTATACATGCAAGAAAGTCATAGATATTGTACACTGTATAGACTGGTGACCAGGAGCGAAATGTTGATCCCAACTTTGAGAATTTTGTAAAGTTAGTACTTTTTGGGTGAATTTGTTGATAGAATACGGGTGTAAATGAGTGTTAAGTGCAGTGTTATATGTGTTGACACATAACCTGCTTTTGAGTGTCGATTGGCGTCTCTTCTTAGCAACGCTTTCATACAAAGTCTACATTTCGTTTGTTTGACTCAAATTCAATAAATTTTAGTTTAAATTAATGTCTAAATTAAATAATATTTCATTGAAGAGCATATGGTTTAGTGTTTATTGAAAGATGAACCAGAACATAAACGAGAACATAATCAAACAATTGGAAACCTGCGCTCAAATGCTTTTAGTGAGTATTAGTTTGTATTGAATCAATTGATGACTCGTTAATCACTATTAAGGACTCATAGAGTTTCTTATTTAAGCCATTATTTCGTTGCATTCAATTAACTATTGACTTATTGCTATTAAAATGAATGATTTACAAGTAATTGAAGTGATTGTGTGTCTATTAGGCGCCCCCCGAATGCGTGACATATGAGCAAAGAAATAGTGCACAACAGGTATTCCTCGACTTCCAGAAGACAAAATGTCCGTTCGATTTGTGCCGAGAGGTTCTCGAATCGACTTCTGTGCCTTTTGTACAGTTCCAGACCGGATGCTGTTTGAAGAATGGAGTGATCAGAGACTGGAACTGTTTGAATGAAGAGCAGCGCAAAATGCTTCTCAAATATTTGAATGAATACGTCAATAGTCACCGATTAGAACCGTTTGTTTGCGAACAGCTTTTGTTGGTCTGCGCTATAATTGTGAAAAGAGTTGCCATCGATGAGGGAAACGATTCGCAAACTTTGGCACAAATCCTGTCCTATTTGTTCGAAACGCTCTCTGATCTGAATAGTGATCTGAACAGTCGAATGGTTTGCTGTACTTCTTTGTTATCAGTTCTAAACGAATATTCTTCTTCTACCCGAGCCTCAGACTTTGGCCTTTCGTGGGCCACACATCTGAGAGCAAAAAAGAAGTTCGAGAACACTCATCTCAAGAGCATATTTCGATGCGTTGTCTCAACTCTTATGACACATCTAACGATTCCTGAAGAGAATCGAAGTCCTGAATGGTTATTGTTAGCCAACAAACTCTTAAGAATTTGTGATTTCATCCTTTCGTGGAATTTCGATGTGATTACAATATTCTCTTCGCAATATGCAAAACACGTCGACTCAATTGAAAACCCAGTCCTACAGCCAGCTATTGATTGGAAGGAAGTTCTATTAGATGGTGATGTTATCTCTATATTCTTGGAAATGCATTTATGTATTCGAGGGACAAATGACGACAAACTGATGCACTACTCATTACAATGCATTAATCAGTTGTCATCACTGAACGGTCCCATTATTATTAACGCTGAAAACAGAACCAAATTCTTGAAGACTATAATCACCGGAACCACGAGTTTAGTCAATAGAATTTGTGATACAATAAGTATCTCAGAAGTTGTGCCCATCACTGCTGTCATTAATCGAATTTGTGTTCGACTCCAATGTAGAGATCAAATCAATTTCGTCGAAATCAATGCCTTAAAATCCTTCCTCGAAATGATGGCACAAATTGCATGTAAAGTGATATTCGATTCGTTAAATTTCAAAGACGAAGAAGACTTCGAACGCTATAAGCTATCGATTGATAATATATTGAACTCTTGGATGTCTGTAATCGCAATAATCGAGAGAGTGAACCGACGCGACCAAATCGATTCCACTGCCGACAATCGATATCAAGAAACAATTAAAGTGGAGGCGCTCTCTATTTGGACCCGTCCTATATTTGAAGCATTTGTTAGAATACATCTGAGTCAACCTCAAGGTCTTAGACAAGTAACGGCTGACCCCGAAGATGACATACAGGAGTTTGAAGATAGTGATTCCATTCTTTTTGGTGATCAGTTGAACGCCATCGGATCTATTGGTAGAATAGACGCCAAGCATTCTATGAGTTGTTTAACTCAGATTTTATCGCTACGAGTCAGTCAATTCGAGTCATGTCTTCGAATCAGTGGTCACTCAAATGAGAAAAATAATCAATGGATTACTTTGAATGAAGACATTCATTGGTTGATATTAATTACGGCAAATGTCTTAACTCAAACCAATTACGGCGAAAGAGAACTGATTCCACCGCAAGTAATGTCTCTTTCTATTGAATCGCAATCAGAATTAAGTCAAACAATTCATGCGCTGCAAAACTTCGACCCATCCTCTGATAGTATTGATCCTGTGGTCAAATTGATTGTAATTCTATTGAAGTTATGTCAAATGGAAAAGTATTTGTGTGAGAATAATATGAGTGAATGGATGTCCCCACAGGTCTCACTGTCTTTAACTGCATTTATATCTCGATTTATGTTAACCTATTTGCTGCCCAATGAGAACGACTACAATGAGATGAGTATTGCTCTCAACTCGTGTTTTGGTCGCGACTCGCCGTATGCTAACTCTGTTCTTGACTTTATTGTCGACCATATCATCACAAAACTTGTTTTCTGGTCGTCTGAGTTTCAGGTGACTGAAGAGTCGTCCTTATGTTTAGTTGATTTCGTCAAAAACTGTGTGGAGAGATGTAAAGCACTCAACAATTGTGTTAATATGAATAAACTTTTGGCAAAGCATTCGGCCAACGAATTACACAATATTTCGATCAATACTCGCAAAAATATCTATCAGGTTTTAGTCCATATCGTCACATATAAACCTCAACTCTATGACCAATTATTCCAACCTCTGATAGAGCGCTACCAAAAGATTCGCATATCGATAGAAGAGCGCAATACTAGTGAACCGGTGAGGCTCGCTATCATTGAACTCTGTGAATGTATGGAAGGCATTGCTTGTGGAACCACTGCCGTCAACATAAACAATGTTTGGCCCAACTTTATTGCTCCGATATTCCATGAGTTGCACAGAATGCTGGCGATTTTGCACAACTATAACGCCACAGTTCTGGCAATTCTTAACCTTTTGGGACAACTGACAAATCGAATCCTATGCTATCTGTCAGACAACGACGTCAACACTTTCTACTCGACTTCCATCACTATTCTTAACGAATATGCTCAGCATAATTGCGGCCGTTCTTCGCGTGAAGCTTCAGACGACGAAGACAGCTATAATGATATTCTGGTTATTTTAAACTTTCTCAACGATTTGGCGGCAAAAGACTTCATTGAATGGTTTCATGACATAAAGGGTGACCAAGGCTCAAATATTAACGCCACTCAAGTAGTGTTCGTTGGTCTCAATATAATAATGCCGTTAATGAGTGCACAGCTCTTAGAGTTCCCCAAATTGTGTCAAAGTTATTACAAGTTGATTGTGTTTCTTTGTGAAGACCCGGACCGACTACAAGGACTTCCCGACCATTTGATGCAATCAATTGTGCAGAGCGTTCAACTCGCCCTCAAGTCTACGTAAGTTATCACTCGAACCCAATCCTATTTATATAACTATTTATCTTTGGTTTGGTTTTTATCATCTCTTCGATTGAAAAGCGATATATTTGGCGACAAAATAACAAATATTTCTAACATTTCTTTACAAAAAATATTTATTCGTCGACTAGAATTGGACTCAAATTTTCTCTAATAAGAGATGAGCACAACTTATCTAAAGAGGACACAAGAGTTTACACAAAAATCATTTAACAGCTATTATGAGAACCAAATGATTAGTGATTAGAGTCTAATGTATTTGTTTTGTTCTCTATTGGAGTCTATTCAATGTTTTGTCTCTTAATTGATCCATAGGTTCGGTAATGAAGTCAAAAGCAATTGTCTGACAATAATATCGGTTTTGGGCACACATGCGATGCGCGAACCCAACAAATTCATGACAATAGTTCGTCTTTTGGAGCCTTTTCTTAACCTGATTTTCGAGTTCACTCTTTTCGAATGCGGCACAAGTAATGACGTAACAATGAGGGAAAGTGTGGCCAACGCCCTCTTCTCATTGATCTGCTGTTTTCCGTCGCGATATCAAGAATTGGCGCAACAGATAATCAACTCTTCGAAAGAGTTGTCGGTTCAGAAACAGTTGCAAACGGCTTTCGAAAAGCTTATGGAAGGTCTGTCTCTGGACGGCGCTCGAGTTCATAGGGCAGCCTTCAAAAGAAGATTTGAAACTTTTGTTATCGAAATACAAGGACTGCTTTGTATAAAATAATTGTTATATTTATTATTAATTATTGTCTTCACTCAATGTTCTCTGATTTGTGTTAACGAATAAACATTTATAACATTGAAAAACATTAAAAAATTATTTCCAAATCAATGGCTTTTATGGCACTTAAGAACATTGTTTTAAACTATTTTACAGCAAATATATAGATTTACATGAATTGACCCTCAAATCTATGAGAACTGGTCTATACATTGTTATCATTGACTAGTGATTCTCTCAATTGATTGATGTCGTTATGGCTATCCTTTTCCATTAGCATCGATGCCTTGACTTCGTTCACACATAAGTTTGTATTGTTTTGATCGAAAAGCATTTTTTCCCGATATTTCATTTGTTTCTGAATCTTCAAAATGAAAAACATGAGGAAAGCGCCGAAGAGAGGAGGAATTCCGGCCAATATGAATGCCATCGAGTAATTGCCTTTAATATCATATAAATAGGCTTTTGTGCCAGAACATAGATTAGCAAACAAACCACACAATTGATAACAATTCTTACCAGCTATAGGCGGGCCCACAGTCAGTGGCAGTGAACAGAAGCATAGGAGTAAACCAATGGCTTGACTTGCATTCTCAGCGCCCACCAAATCAAAAGCAATCGGTCCCAACAATGATATGAAACATCCATCAAAAATACCTAAACCGCAACAAATGACCAAAAGTCCAAAACTATTGGCCATAGGTATGGAAACCGTCAATAAACCGATGGAACAAAAGGCTATTTGTTGTAAAACAATGCGATTCACGTGAGATATATCAGCGATGGGACCGGTTATGAAGCGGCCCAAACAGGAAAAGGCACCGATACATGTGACTAATAATTCGCCCTTAAATTCGGAATTGACATCATTTGCATGTTTTACCAAATGAAAGAATGGAACGAAATACCCAAACAGAGAGAACAGGATTGTTGTCGACCAAAACAGGTACAGCTTATTTCGGTACAGACCAGAGTTGACGATTCTTTTGGTTGAAGTCTTGCGCTTTTCATTGTCATAGCTATTGAACGGTAGGTTTTCTTTGAATGTGAGCGCACAGACCATCAGCACTGACATAAGTAATGATAAGTATTCGAGAGTACTTTGGATTCCTTTACTGTCGATAAGCATTTTAAGTAGGATCGGCATAATTACAGTGAAGACAGCACTTCCTGCAGTCACCAATCCGTTTACTAAACCTAACCGTCTTTTGAAATAATGGCCTAAAATCACAAGTGATGGCGCGTAGGCTAAAGACGCTCCCATTCCAAGTATCACACCATACGTTAGATACAAATGAGTCAAAGAAGTGGATAGTGAACTCATATACATTCCTATTGTGGCCAGAAGGCCTCCGATGAAACTTATTCGCTGAATTCCAAATCTATCGGTCAGTATTGAGGCCAATATGGAGCAGAAAAATATAAGACCGACGCAAAGGGAACCGACTCCCGCTATAATTCAATGCAAAATCTTTTAGTTTTTCCAAATAATTGCTTTTCAAGCAAAATAAATGTCAATAAATATGAGCATAAGTTTGATTTTATTGTTTCCTTATTGTCTTTTAGTCAAAAATTTCAACACAAGAATTGTGTGAATCAATTGATTCAAGAATACCAATAATTTCATCATTGATTGAACAGAATTAAGATTCATTTTATCGGTGAATTTATAGCTCTGATCTACCAATCAATTTGAGCTCAGCATAAGTAAAACTATTGATTTGGTTGTGAAATATCTTATCTGAATATACATATATATGTATTATATATATATATATACTTAGCTCTAATTTATTGATTATTATGTGTAAGATATAGACACGCGTTGGGAATACTCTGTAAAAAACCAGACAAATGACTCGTTAATAACGAGACAGAACTGGATCTTTGATCAATCAATCGCTCCCATAGGACCATCAATAGAGACATTTTCCCAACAGTTTTGACATTTTTCAAAGTAAGATTCGCTAAAAGATTATAGATCAGAGCACAGCATTCAATTTATGTATTCTTGCTATTTTCTTAACCCCACCCCCTTGGGCATCCCTGATTACAAATAGTGTTGTTTAATTTACTACATTTATTTTTTTTATCCGAAAACAAAGAACAGTTTAATAATAAATACTAATTATTGTTATTAGAATCGAGTTATATTATTAAATGCCCTCATCATTAACTCTTGGTCGGAATCAGAAGAATAGGACGATTCAGTCGTTTTTATTTATAAAAAGCCTGAATTGATACCAATTTTTCGACTTTTGTATGTTTAGAGAATATATTCATTTTTGTAAATATATTTTTTTGATCATTTGCTAAATTTAATAAATTTTTATCGCAAGCAACTCTAATTACAAACAATTGAAAATTTAATGAATGTTTTAAAATAAGAACAGTGTTTAATTTGTACTTGGTGTAGACGACACATTCTAAGAATATTTTTATTTGAAATTACGGATTAACATTGAACATTTGTGAAAAATGTTTGTATGGTTGGGTTTTGACGACATTGTCGCCAATGATTTGTGAGAAAAATATATTAATTATATTAATCTAGGATATTTAGGATATTTAGGACATCATCTCAATTGATATGAAAGAGTTTGTGAAAAATTAATGATTTCATTGAAAATATTGATAAATTAATAATAAACTAATAATTATAAATTAAAAGTTTATTTTTCATCCTTGAAGATAATAATTGAGATTTTCTATTAAATATTTATGGCTTATAATCAAAATCAGTCGATTTGCTTGAAATGGATTTAATTTGTGGAAAATTTAATGTCAATTAAAGTTCATTTAATAGTTTCAGATCTCAATAACATATTAAAGGCTTTCTTTGTCGGAAAACCCTTCAGTTGTTCGAAATTCAAGAGAAATATGTTTTGAAAAATTTCCAACTTTTAGAAAGCGCTGAACTTTTAGTCCTTTATTAAAATTTGTGTTAAATAAGATCCGAACAGAATTTTGAACCGAAAGAAAATAACCTTATCTTTCACTTCCAAAAAATCTTTTAGTGATAAACGAGTGACAAAATGAAATTTTAAGGACATATCCCAGAATTGGTTCAGACAAGAGTCCAAAGTTTCCATATTTCGGAAATTACTAACATTTTAATCACATAAAGCCATTAAATTATTCGTTCAAAAAGTACTCAATTTGTGATTACAACCAAATATTAATAGTTTTCAAATCATCGCTAATAAAATTCCACATTTGATTAAAATCAAAGTCACATGAGAATTACCTTCTTACTTTTTTATGTACAAAAATTAAAATTTTCTCAAAATATTTCACTCAATTAAATAATTATTATTTTTCTTTTTTCAATGATTTGAAAAATCATCAAATTTTCAAATAACTGTAAATTTGACAGAAGTATAAAAATAGCGAATCAAATGTAAATAAATTAGAAACTATTAAATCTAAACCTGAGTCAACTGTTCGTCCTTGCCAATCGAAAGACCTTGTGCATCTATGATTGTTTAAAACAAGTAGGACTATTTTATAATCTAATTAACTTTTTAAGATAACTTCAATCGAATGATTATTTATCTAATTGAGGACTAATTTATTGCCCTTGCTATTTTATCAAATTCGAACTCAACCAATAATTATGAAAAATATGCTAAATATAATGGAAAATTGAGATAAAATATTACCGATCAATGGTTCTAAGAATTGAATCTTTTCTTCTTTCGCTTTGAACATTTCGATGAGATATACGTAGAGAACACCGAAACTGTTCACAACTCCGAAGATTGTGCCGTTGATGGTGGCACTGGCCATCACTATCGCACAGCTATGAATTGTGAACGAATCGAATGAACTGTTGTGCGAACCACTAGTTGTTGCCTTAATCTCATCTATTTTGTTAGATTTGACCGTTTCTGAGGGATTGCCATTCGATGCCTTAATAATGATTTGTTTTCCACAATTGATTCCATTGATCATAAGTTTGCCGTTTTCACAGATGTTTACCATTTTGTCACTTATTTTTGAACTATTGATTTAATGCAAAGAATTCGGAAGAGAATCGGAAAAAGTTGAAGGTTTACGAAAATGCTTTTGAAAGGGCCTTGAATTCAAAATTGATTTCTTAACAGTGAATGTGTGGGCGATTCCGATACCAATTAAACTAAGGCTCGTTTAACTCGACTCTTTATTATTATTATTATTATTATTATTTAAGATTGAACTGTATCTCATTAATGCACATTTAAAGCCACTTTTGGCGAATTTTGCTTTCAGTCAAACTTAGAACCGGTTGAAGAAAATATTTCTATGAATTAACACAATTACATAATTCGGTTTGAATTCCAACAAATTTAACTTGTGAAGCCTGGCCAATATTATAAATTGCTAAGACAAGTTTATTAATAAAATTCTAGAGAACTCAACAGAACAGAATAGAATTTAAAATAGAAAAAGAGCTAAAGTTTAGGAGAATAGCACTGAAGTTATATGAAGAACACGAGTGAATGAATGATAATCTAAACTTACTTTACATAGAATACGATTCTGTAATAGAGGTCTGTATTCATCACTCGGCTCTCAAATTCTGTGTTCAACTAATACACAACTATTGAATGTGTTTTAATTATCTCATAATTGCCGAACATTTCAAAAAATTGATTTTCAATTAATTACAAAATTTTGATTAAATTCAAAATAATTTTTCATTGCATTAAATGTTGAGTTTGTTCTCAAAGAATCATTTAAATAAAAATACGATTTGGAACAGAAATGCCATAACCAGCATATTTTTCATTTGGCCTAATTTGTTACTAGCTTTACTAATTAATATACATGTACATATAATGTACTTGGTAATACCAAGTTGGTATGTTTAAGTGAATGTAAATGTAAATTTCAAAATACCTATTGCGTTAATGTAAACATGTTAACATTCTCCATAAACAAACTAATATTTAAACTAATTGGTCTTACACATTCAAAACAAGTTACTAATTACAGTTTGAAAAAATTCGATTTTGGGGTTTTTAATAAAAATTTAGCGATTTTTAGATAATTTCAACAATTTTGTAATAGAAGGCAATAATACCCCTATTGATAAAAAGAGATCTTTTAAGACAATTTGAATATTTTCTATGACCAACAATAGGAGTCGAAAGAAAAGACGAAAAGTGTCCTTACTATTATACAATAAGTCCCAAAACTTTTCGCATAGGCTCATAAGATATAGTTTACGCTCTTTATACAATGGAATTTAATTCAATTTATTAAAATAAGTTAAAAAATTATCTCATATATGGTTCGATATGATGTCCTTCACAACACAATCTTTGTGTCCAGTTTCTTTTATTACTTTTGATACACTTTTTTCGGAGAAAAAAATGCCAATTATCAAAATTTTTACTTCATTAGATCAAAGCATTTCAATTGTCTTTGAATGAAACTCAAAATACAAATGAATTAAATTAATGTTTTTAGTCATTTGATTTATTATCTTATCAAAAGAATGGATAAGCATCAAACTTGCTTTGAATTAACATAATCCACTTGTTTTTATTAACGAGTCTTACCTGTATACGTGCTTTTGATGGCAATGTTGAGTCTATGTGAGCAAAGTTTGGTACAGATAAGGCTCTTTAACAACAACAGAAAGATAATCATTGAGTTCAAATTTAGAAATTTCTAGTGGTCTAAGAGTTTTTTTTCAAAAGTTGCTGAAAAAGTAAAAAATGCCACCTCAAGGGGTATACCTGTAGTGCTAAACTTTGACAAAATTCTAAGGTGGGGGGAGTTGCCAAAATTTTCAACTCTAGGTATAAGAAGTCCCCTCGGGCATCCCTGATTGAAACATATTGAGCCGTTATTTAAATAATTATATTCAATACTGAATAAATCATTTATACAAAGAATGTGAACCGAACCTACTAAATTTAAATTTAAGCCATGACAAATTTAAGAATTCCCTATTTTTTATAATCCATTAAATTTTAGATGAGATGAAACTTGAATTGTACAATTTGATGTTTAACTTGTTTTTGGATGAGATTACTCGAAATGGGGGATTCATAACTTTTGGAGAAATATAATTATGCTTTATCGGGTGAATGATCAGGGATGTGCAAGCTCAGCGGCTCTAGATGGGGGTATAGGGGGTAGTTTTTCACCAAAAATTTGCCAAAATTTGAAAAAACACAAAGTAAGGTCAAAATACAAGCCGCCTCGCTTTGCTCGGCGGAGGTATACCTGTTATGTTACATTTTTCAGCTCTAGGGGGTGGTAAACCCAAAATTTTCGACTCTAAGGGGTAAACCTCCTACCACCTACCCCCTCTTGCACATCCCTGGTGAATGATAAAAAGGACCTTGGGCCTAAATATTGAGATGTAGTTTAAATTAAGGAAAGCACTATAGGAATTGTGAATTGAGGTCTCTATCGGTTGGAAACTGTGGAAACGTTTACTTCTATACTCCTATATTCTATATTTCTATATAGTTTGGAGAGAAGTGAATCTGTGAATAGCAATGAATAGATGTATAGATGTATGGAATGAATAGCAACTGTAACCATAGCGTCAGTTTCAAAGACTTTCTATTCTCGAATTGAAGGTCAGTATTAGAGGCAATGCTTTATATATAATAAATCTTTTTATTCTATTCGACAATCAATATATAGTATTTCAAGAATATGTCATTTAAGCCAAGAGTCTCTCAAAGATTTTATAATAGAAAACATTTGCAACAAATATCCAAATATTTGGCCTCAAATTTTTCATTCAAATCAAATTCCGTCAACCATTGAGTCAATGCCTTCTTAACCCTTTCTTTGAAATATTGAAAGAATACCATCAAAACCGCACAACTCTAAGCTCAATGTACTGTTCATTGGCTTCAAATTCTATAAATTGAAATAAAATAAATAAATTCAAAGAATAAACGAATCGTTTATTTCAATTTATAAATAGATATCAATATATAAATGTATTCAAAATTAAATTTATAAATTCTAGCCTAATGTGAAATACCATTAATACCATTAAAGCTAATCAACGGTAATCTCATATCCGTTAAAGTCTTGATCCAAAAGACTTATACCACATAACAAATGGAACTAACCTTTCGTTCATATTCTTCACAAAATTTAAGATAAAATTAAAGAAAATGGAAAAAATTGTTTCGGAATAACTAATAAACAAATTCTATAAACTTAAAAATAGATTTACAATAAATTTAAAAAATAAGCGCACAATCATTTCAATAGTGTTTTGTTTGTTTGAATTTGAGGCCTCGTCTCTCACTTGGGTTCAATATCTGTGAGAAATGAGAAAATTGTTTCGGAATATTCGGCAAACAATTAATTATTTGTTGAACTTTTTCTTCTGAAAGTGCTTTCAATTGATTTAACGATTCCTCAAATATTGATTTATATTCGTTTCGTTCGCTTTGAGACAAACTTAGCAATTGTTTAAAGTTTTCCTTTGAATAAAAACAAAAATAATTAAAATTAGTGACAAATGAAAATTTGATCGCAAATTGAAAATAAATGCTTTCATTGAATAGAGTTTATATAATTGTTTGCAAATAAGTTTGAAAAGTGTATGACTTCTATGTATATTTCATATGATTGATATCAAAGCTAATCAATGATTTCGAGTTATGACTCATAAATCAATTGAGTCTTTGCTCGAATATAACTGATATATCGTGAGTTCAATAACCAATTCAAATGAGTATCAAATAGTTGTCATATGACTCAATTGATTGCAAGTTTGATCAAATTATCGAAGAATTGAGTGAAATGACAGGTGATTTAACTAAACAAATGTCAAATGATTGGGCGCTAAAAATGGTTTATTTTAATAGTGATAAGAAATGTCTTACTTGGGATCCATCATAATTTAAAACTGCAGCACAACTCACGTAACCCTTCTTTTTACAGGTAATGCCCAGAAGTCTTCGATTGAGAGCGAATACTATTGGAATTGAGTTAATCTTACAAATAGTCATAAGAGTTGAGAGATAATCGTCGAGACCTCCTCTGCTCTCTATCTTTTCGATGTCGGGTGCGATCACTAAGAGCTTAGTTTTGTTTATTTTTGCATATTTTGTGACTTCTTTGAAACCAAAACATAAACGCCTTTTGACTTTAGCTTTGATGGGATCTCTTGAATACATTCTGTCCTGAAATAAGACTAAATCAGACAATAAGTCGACCACTAACTGGTCGATAGTTGGCGTCAATTTTTGGTCACAATAGTCGCGACAATTCCTGTTGTGAAGTAATGTCTTATTGAGTTGTTCTAAGCTATCATTGAGTGGACAGCTGTTGGGCTCAGTCTTCAAAGTTCTTTCGTTTTTCTCGTTTACGATAATCTTTTTAAGAGTCGTCGCTTTTTTTGGTTTCGGTATTTCTCTCTCTTTACCTCTTTTTCTGGTCGGAGCCGAAGAGTCGAGTGAATTGTGAGGAAGTGAAGAGGTTTCTGGTTTTCGCCATTTCTTAATGTTTTTATCATTTGTATGCATCGAATCCTTTTTAGGACTGCTTTCAATTTTGAGCTTTTCTACGATAAACTGTTCCAGAGTTAGAACAGAGGGTTTACTTCTCTTATCTCCATTTTTCTTATGACTAGTTTTTGAAGTCGAAGCAGTGGTCGACCCCTTTGTATCAGTGCAGGAGTTTGTCAATTGTTTGTCAATTCCATTGTTTTCTTCATCTCTACCACTATTTCTCGGCTCAAATGCAGGTGCCGTTGGGTTGAGAGTAGTCCAGTCCTATGACAATGATTTGTTACTTTCGAGTGAAAAAAGGCAGTCCTTTCCTTTTGTTTATTTCGAACAGAACTTAATAATCAGCAAATGTCTGCTTTTCTTTGTTTTGTTTATATTTAAACATTTCTTACAACAAAATAAATGTCAAACTCTTAAGAAAAGCCCCAAAAGTGGATACATTTAAAATTGAAAATGAGTGAAACACAAGTAAAAAGAAGGCAATACTTACTAACGGTCCCACTCTTAACATTGTCGTCGACTCCAATTTGTTGACAATTAAACTTAAAGTGGATTACAATTGAATGTAATTTCAAATCTATAGTCAAATATTTGCCATTTATTTAATCGATAATAAGAGTCATTTAAATATCAAATATTTTCCATATTATACGACATTTACGACAAACAAATATTTAGTCCCCCTTTGAAATAGTCTCTGAA
>JAQGCS010001256.1:0-14803 GCA_034702105.1 Fuscozetes fuscipes
GAGAGAGAGAGAGAGAGAGAGAGAGAGAGAGAGAGAGAGAGGAGAAAGTGAAAACTTGTAAACTGTTTAATATTTGTATACAACATGGTAAAAGTTTACTGTCTTTGTGACTATTTCTGCAACAAATAATCCATTAAAGTCGTGGGTTTTAAAAAAATTATTATTTTCATTTGGTTTGGGCATGGTGATATTCTTAATGTATTTATTGTAAAGTTTGTATAAAATAATAACACATTTCTTCGTTTAATTAAAGAGCAAAGTTTTACGCGCTTTTAAAACTTAGTTAACATTTATATTACTTTTCATTTTAGGTTTTTGCCCTAGGTAAATCGTTTATAAATGAATATATTGAAATGAAATGGTTCCTAGAAAATTCATTTCACAAGAAGAAGTAGAAGTAATAAATATTTATTTCCGTTTTTAGTATAAGCTGGTTAACCTTAACATCAGGGATGGCCATGCTCGCCATGTCTATAGTGGGGTCTAGCCTAGTGGAAGACCGAAAACCTCTAGGGGTATACCTGTAATTTTAAATGTTTGCAAAATTCTAGAGAGGGTCAAAACTCATCGAATTTGATTGACAATTTTTCGACTCTAGAGCGAGGTCAGAGGTAAAATAGCGTTCCATTTCAAATGATTTAAACATTCAATATAATTATGTATTGGGTTACTGTTAAATATAGTTTGTACATATTAGATAAATTTTTAAATGAAAACAGATAATTCCCAAGATACCAAGGTTCCCAAGATTTCTAAAATAGTTTCAAACTAATTTCTGCAATATCATTATCAAATCAAAATCAGCAATTTAATGGATCAAATGATAAATTAGAGCGAATGATGGAAAATATGGTGATCGAGTTATTAAGTTATCATGCTTGATTTGCTTTCAATGTTTGTTTAATTAATTGAAGCCATCGTTCGTCAAATTGTCGGAAAAATGATTATATGAGCGAAGAAAAGATGAAAAAATGCCATAAATTCACTTTAATGTTGAAATTTGACAGTTTTATGAAATGTCTTTTTCAGTGAAAACTCAATCCATGTTTGAGCGCACAGAATATGCTGAGTCTATACCTATGAGATGTCACTCATGGGAAGAGCTGCTGTTCTTTCGTTTTAAATCCTTTTGAATTGACTTTGAAATCGACTTTAAGACTAGTTTTCGACTTTTAGTCGACTCTTCGATTCACAACAAAAGCTATAAATTTTATTTATCGAAGAACTTAACCAACAATTCTTAAGACAACACATAAACAAAATTCAGCCAAAAATAAAGAAACATTTTAATTAAAAGACAAACTTCTTTAACATTTAATTAAATTTTAAGCCCAAATAATTGCATTTGACGTTCACTTCGGGGAACCTCTTCTCTGTGTTATGAGTGCACACAATTAAAATATTTTCCAACAAATTTGACATTAAATTAATGGTCGAATGAACTCAATTACGAAATATTTTTCTCTAATATTAGAGATGAGCACAATTATAACCTTATAAACAAAATTAAACTATTACTTACATATTGCTATGAGCAATTTTTAGCTTATATTTTGAATAAATATGCAAAATTCAATTAATAAAACATTTCATTCCTTCCTAAAGACAACACTGAATCACAATATTTATTATTTGAATTAAAAGACAAAAACACAGTTTGAGACCCAATTTGAGTGACAGTCGGATAAATTTTTTTCGCTAAGAAAAGTCTTTATATAAGGAAGAGCCAGGTCATCACTTTAGTTCCATGTTTACTTTATTTAACCATGTCTAAAAGGAAGTTTTTGTTTATGCATAAAAAATTTTTAGAAGATTTCCCAAGAGTAATTTATAAGAAATATATGTCAACTGAAATCCAATGTACAGAAAATTTTGCCGTAAAAAAGCATTTATTCTAATGATTGAATTTTGATTAGTGCCTGGCTCTCCCTTTCCTTTCCTTTAACAAAGAGCTCAGAAACTAGAAAAGAAGTGATGAGAAGTGGGCAAAAAAGTAATTTATTTTTCATTACATATGAAGTCACCAGGGGCATATCATATTACTTTTATTATTTCACAGTAAGTGATATTGAATCAAGGTTCAACAGCATCTACATTCAGACTAAGATAAATTACAAAAGTCTCGAACTGGTCAAGTATTGATTCTTTGCGAAATATAGCAATTATAGTGTCATGGTCAATCAATCATATTATATATGGTAAACTCAGATTTAATTGTGCCGTCTACTCTTGATGTCTATCCTATTTGTTTGATAGAATTCTGCAAACATATAATTTCCTTGAGTGGACAAATACTAGAGTTGGCGCTCATTTAATTCATATAAGCAGAGCACTGGTATTCAAGTGTGTGATAACATTCTCAGCGTTAATCTTTCGCTCAATGATTGCAATGAAAGTTAAGCCAAAAGAATCAGAGAGAGAGAGAGAGAGAGAGAGAGAGAGAGAGAGAGAGAGAGAGAGAGAGAGAGAGAGAGAGAGAGATTCAGAATATTCTGTGAATATAACTGTCAGACAAAAAGCATCGTAAAAGTCGTCACTTTTTCAATGTGTCCACTGAGCGGAAGACCTACTTATTTAGATTCAAACCTAATATAAAACATTGTGTCGCCTCTTCTCTCTTCTAATCCCTTTAATCCACTGCTTATCGCTGTTTTATTTTGTAATTTCCTTTTCTTATCCTCGAATTGTCTTTTGTTTGAAAATTTTTAAAAGCATTTGAGTCGTGGGATAACCACCAAAAGAACAACTTATTTAAACTGGATCAGTGTGTTTCTAAATAAAAATATATCTTCAAGGAAAGGTTAAAAATGCATTTATTTCACTCTAATAAGATATGATTGTTTTTCACTACATTTATGAGTGTGTAGAATATAGTTTTGTTATAGTTTAGTTTTGTGTCATCACCAATCCACCGCCTCCGCCCCCGCGGCATATAATTGAAGCCTATGTAGATATGAGGTTTTACTTTGAATGAATGCAAGATCATATAGAGAGGTATTGTTAAATGAATAAAATTGTAGGAAATATAAGTCATCCAAAATAAGCAAAAATGGTTGTCGCGTGAAACATGGCCATTTTGTGTTCGACATTTCATATTGAAAACAAATAAATGGTGTTATATGGGAGTAAATGTAGTTGCATTGAGTTTACACTTTAAACTGAACTTGTTTAGTTAAGGAATTGAATGTCCTTTTAATGAATATCGGCCTGACTTTAATGTTTTTACGTGAATTTGGAATTTTATTGCAAAGCAAGTTCAATTGATAAATACCGACAGAGTTTGAAAACTCCCACTGGGACTTTTGTCAGAACGACTACATCCTTGGCGTTAATGATGTCGGGCCGACATTCGCAGTCATTGCTTTTGATGTCACATCGTTTTAATGAAAACAATTACTATCTTTTTATGTTTGCTCTGACTTCACATCAGATTAATCATTAATCAGATATCTGTCCACAAATCAAGTAATCAATTAATACAACTTTTTATGGATAGATATCATTCAGTGCTTTCGTTGTCAACATTTGAAACTAATTTTGCTTTTAGTCGATTCATATCTGAGTAAACGAAAAAATGATAAAAGATTTCGGTTCAGAGGCTATTCTCAATTTTTCGAATTGAATTTTCAATATGAATGACATATTAGTGGTCAGTTCAATACTAGACGCCCACTCGCTGTAGACCTACACATAGGACTCATTTGATTTTTTGTCAACGAATTTAATATTTGCAGTTATAATATAATATTTATAATAAACTCATAGTTTAGTGATTCTTAAATCGTGTCACAAAAGTGAGTTCTTAGAACCTATAAATTATTTTTCAACACAACAACAAAAGTATAATACGAATAGAATATAATAAAATGATGTGGAGCTTTTCAAACCTCTACAATGAATGGACAACTGTTTCAAACTGAAAATCCAGTATTGATTTTATTCGAATTATTTGCTCAAATCTATCATAAAACAAACTGAGCCCACCTGGAAACAGAGAGCACAGTAAATATGCTTTACTAATCATTTTATTTTACACTATTTTACCTATAATCTTGCAACAACAGAATAAAATCTAAGTTTTCTCTTTTTTAACAAGATTGAAGTTCAATAATTGAACTCTTCATAAGTTTATATTGATTAATTTTGGTACTTTTTGTTAGAGTGTTTGCTTGTAACCAACCTTGTCGATCCATCGTAATAAAAATCGAGTATTTACTAAACTAATAATTAATTGAAGATAAAGTTGCTTGATTAAAACTATATGGGTTGAATCAAACAACGTTTACGGATATTTATAGCGTTTGAGATAAAATTTTAATCAAACACATTTGGCTATAAAACGGCTGTCCATAAGGTCTGGTTTTCATTGATTCGCAGAAAATCCAATAACGAGAAGAGTTTGTAATCAAAATCTGGTGAAAAGATCTGTTGAATATATGAGAGAACAACAAATGTCTAATTAATTATTTACATAACTATTCGGAGCCAAAACTCAATAAACTATTATATGAGACGTGAAAAGACTAGTCGACAGTGGGCTTAGAATATGACACTAGGCATCAAAATTGTGAATGGTTTCAGTATATGAATGCTATTCCGTTATATTAAGGAACAATGACCAAGATCACATGCGTGATTGCGACATAAAATTTGATTGATTGAAACATTATAAGAGTCTGTTCGAAGACAATTGGGAAATATTGAATGTCATTCAATTACAGATTTGATTATCTTTTCCTGCTCTTCTTGTGTTTCTCAAACCTTTTAAGATTGCTATAAGGAACCAGGATAATTATCGACATCTAAGATTTCATTTTGTTCTCATTTTGTACTCACTGAATCAATTGCTCAGAATTTCATCTGATTTGATCTCGAAAATTCTAATGAACCTTGACCGTCAACATATTTGACTTACGAACTTATAAATGTTGAGAAAATGCTTGTTTACATTTTACAATCGTAATAAAACAAGACTAGAAAAAGAAAAAGGGGAATGTGATTCAATTATTCTGAAGGCATAACAAACAAAAATAAATTCAAATAAACATTATTTCCGTTATCTTTGAAGTTAAGTATAAACGTAGTGTTCAAATAAAACAAAAGTGTCACTTCTTTTGTTGCTCTCTCTCTCTCTCTCTCTCTCTCTCTCTCTCTCTCTCTCTCTCTCTCTCTCTCTCTTTCTACTTTTCAGTGTCATTAGGCTGACTCTTACTTGTAGGCACCAGGGATGAGGAAGGTCCCCAACTTAGAGGGTCAACTAATTTAAATAGGTTAAAAATTCGATGAGCAATATTCTTTAGATACTGTCACGCCTTACTGCTCAGTTTACCTCACTACATAACTGACCTGTATACATTTATTGTGAATAAATATTTTACTTCAATTAAAATTTTGTTATAACTTATCTCTGTCTGTGTGCACACTCTTCCGCACCCCTGCAAACAACGATGATAAAGTGTATATGATTTCATTTCATGATTCGATCAAGACTAGTTTAACACCATTCTGTTAATCTGTCACCTTGATCTATTATACGATTAGCTATTCTTTGAAATTTATTATTCGTGGCATTCATTGCAGACATTATTAAATATAAAGCCTATTAAAAGATAAAGACATGAATTGAATGATCAAACAGTCGATTACTTATCAGTCACGGAATTTTCATTCGAATTCACCGAATGATATCCAGTTCATTTAATTTACTTGATTCATGTCAATCTTGGCGCCTTTTGTCATGGTAATATTTCTTTATTGAGAATAATGGGATTTTCTTTTCGAATTGAAACCATACCGAGTATTACAATGAGAATTCATTGGTAAATATTACAGATAAGAATTTTTGGACCCATGGGGTGATGAATCAGATCACGCATCAGACAAACTTGCAGAAAGTTATTACTTTTTGTCCCTTTCTATTAAATATTTAATCAAATAAGCAAACTCAATTACTACCAACAAATTAAATATTAATGAAATGATAAAAAGTTAATCTAATTTAATGAATAAATATATTATTTCTCTTATAATAAAATTTAAGATAACTTCAAAGTAGAGATAAAAAGTTATTTTTATTATTTGAGGAAAACAAATGCTATTCCAAAAGTGTTACTGAAATTCGTGGCCATAACTCCGAATGAATCGTAAAATAAGATAAATTCGTTTTCATATTCTGTGTCTTTCAATGCAATAAATTCACCAAAATATATATATATAAATATACAGTAAAACCTCTCATTAAGCAACCATTCAATAGGCGAATTTCCAATTGACATCAAGACTTTGGCGGCAAAAAACGCTTCTATGGAATTTGTAATATTAAATGACTTGTAGATTTTTTTTTGCTAATCGGACCTCATTAAGACAACATCTTATTAATAATAAAGTAAAAGAGTTTAGGTCACCGATCATTCGTATCTTTTGAGGTTTTACTGTATATATAAAAGATTTTTCGCATTCAATTCTAATTTATTTATTTTAACCGGAGTTTAGTATAGTAGGACATCTTTTATTATTCTTATGACAATAATGATGGTAATTTTCTGTTATTATTCATAAGAGACACTAAATAAGAACATTTGTGAATGCGATAACTCCATCACAACTAACAAATAAAAGGATATATGAAAAGATAAAATTGAATCACATTTTCGTCAATTCTACTCTAGATTTGGCTCATATCTGATTATGCAGATTCAACTAGGCTAATCTAATTTTCGTGATGGGTTATGTAAAACCATTTAATTGAATGTAGAAGGTGACCTACTACAAATAGAATGACCAATATTTACTTGTGAAAGCAGATTATATAAATTCAATCATGTTTATTTGAGCAAAAAGCTTATTCGTGCAATTGTTTTATCTTTAAATTGGTTCTCTTGGACTCCAGGCAATCATTTTAAAGTAAATTTATGTTCGAAAACTCATTACACATTTGAAAACCATGTTAACAAAAGAAAAATGAAATTCGAATTGAGTAAGATTAAATTGGATTTCAACTCTGTTCTTGTCTCTAAAATTCATGATTTATGTCTTATTGAGTTTTATGTAAATTCTTAGTCATAACAAATTCTGTCATTTATTCTGTACCTCCGTTTAGAGTAAACTCAATAATAATGATATTCAGAAAATATAAGAATAAATTGAAAGGAAAACCAGATTCCGTAGAGAAAGGAAAAAATCAAAAATCCAGTGTATATCTGAAGGGATTCGCATAAGAGCTCAGCATATTTATCATAAATATCTATTAAACTTTTCATTTCTGTTATTTGAAGGAAAGAATGTTTTCATTTCTTGAATCCTTCGAAATGATTGACAAAGAAATGCATTTTCTCTGTATTTTTGGTTGAATTCAATGAAAGAATGGACTTAAAAGTAAATGTAATATCGCTTCGAATATTCCCCTAGGTCCATTCCTTCTCCTTTCTTAAGGGGCTATTTCCCAAATAAATATAAATTGAGTCATATTTGTCGGCATTAGTGTGTCTTACCAAGGAGTGAGTGCTTTACATACATGTATGACATTAAAACCCAAATGATTGGGATATTCTGTTTGATGTCAGGACATGGTATAAACACAGGTATAAATAAGCAGTCAAATATGTACCTTGATCATTATTTTAGTTTTAAATAATCAGGATATCTGTGGATAAATAAAAAAAACTGGTAAACAAATTTTTAAAGATTATTCTTGATGATTAAATGATGCTATTTTGTAAGAATCTTGATCATCAATCCCAAAGTGGCCTATTGTGCATACCTATCATTTTTTTACTTTGAAAGCATTCATATTTCTTGTTTCGTTCCAATTATATTGGATATGCCGAACAATTCCCAAACTTATGGTTTATATGAAATATGCAATAAATCACCATGTTCATTATTATCATTTTGGGCTTTTCGATGGAAACGAATGTCAGAAATATTTTGATATTCGAAATATATTTCTTATGCAGAATATGACAAAATCATAAGTACTTCGAGTGATTGATAAACACTCAGAGATAGTATCGCAAAGAAAAACAAACCTTTTTTGATAGGAATGAGAAAGTTTTATGAGTAGTTTATTATAAGTATTAGTTGTTAAAAGATGGCTATCCTTAAAGCAGGGATAATCAAGACAAGTGTTATAGCTAAAGTACCTCTCTCCGAGATCGATGAGCTTGGTTATCTCTTGCGTAAATAGAGCGCAGCGTAGACATTCTTGATTAAATATTAAAACCTGATGGCAAGCTATGATTTCGAAATCAATAATTTTATTTGAGAAAGCCATTAATAAATTGACAAAGTCATTGAAGATATATTAGATTAAAAGCCTGCTGGATATTTCATATTCGGCTCTTATTCTGGTGATATTTAACAGTTGTCCACTGGTATACTGGCATAACTTAAAACCGATCGATTGGCTATAGAATAGCATTTCCAACAATGTGATTGATTACAAGAATATAGAGCACTATACCCCACAATCTATTAATAAATAGATTCAATATTTCTATAACGTGTGCTTTAATTTGATGCGAATATAGACCAGAATTACGTTCGTATCTCTATTCTGTCCAGTTTTCTTTTGATAACACACTTGTGGTGTTCTTTGATTTGCATAAGTTTAAGACAGGGATGCGAAAGGTCCTCAACCTCGGACAAAAAGTTAGGGGGTATAGAGGGTAATTTTCTGACACCAGAAAAAATGCTAAGGGTTTTTTAGCTCTACCCACTTGTGCACCCCTGATTTATTTAGTCCTTTAGAAAATAATACCAAGAACTCATTTTATGCAATTAACATCAAATTTTCTGGGAGTGAAATTTTCATAATCAAGCATGAAGCTACTTTATTTTCTTAATCTCAAGATTAATATGCTTCAAATCCTATATAAGAGTTTTGCTGTTATAAGGCCCGGAATAATTCAGAGGAAATCGGTTCAAAACACCCTGACTTGAAAAATTTAGTAGTCTTGCACAATTTATTCAATAATAATAATTTGAATATATATTAATAACTATGAATACATATTAAATTTTAACTTTAAGTTTAATATAAAATATTTCCAAATTATTCAATCAAATGAAATCTCTTTAACGAAACACTTTTGAAACTGTTTTCAGTTCAAAATCACAAAACCCATAATCCCGAAAACCAAAATCACAAAACCCGTAATCTCGAAAGACCGGATCCAAAATTTTTTATAATGAACATTGCCAAACATTTCTGTCAACTAGCAATAAATATTTGCAAATATTAATATATTGTAACCTAATTTTGAAGGAAAATGAAAACAAAATTTTACGTCAAATGAGAGGCAATTGAGTTGAAAGATAGTTATTATATGATTATTAATTAAATTTGTGCAAGATACAACAATCAAAAATAGGCCAAATTTGAGTGCACACAATTAAACAAAGCAAACATTAGAAGTTGAATGAAAGTCAGTACACAATGATATCCGAAGTCTCAAAAGTGGGAGTAATTGCAAACTGATGTAAAGAAAACACTTTTTAAGGAAAGTTGCTTAAAAAGAAGTGATGCCCAAGGCACTACAGATTACAGTTGTACACATAACAGATATTTGACCTAACTCATAATTAAAGTTTAAGCATCAAAATCAATGTCAAATTTCAATCATATTTTCCCAAAGAATTAGAGTTCAAACAATTTAACCTGGAGCTAATTTATTATGGTATTGCTTGCACCTCTTTATAAGAAAAGCAAACGCTCTTTACTTCGAATCCTTTCTTCGTTTTTATCTCAATTTGAACAGTATTTTGATTTGTTTGCAATTTTAGCTCAGAAATGAAGTAAAAAAAGAGTAAAGATAATTGATTTTCATTGAATTCATAGATGAGATTCTTGCTATGTTTGTGTACTCAGAGAACCTGACTGGAATACCAGTGCCCCATCAATAATGCTACAGAGGATCTAGTATTCAATATTGAATTGTTTTGCAGAAATACCTAATCGATCATCGAATGATAAAAACCTAATCTAATAGAAAACATCTTATTATTAAAAATACAGAATATTGTGTATCAAAAGATATTTGATTAATCTCTCGGAAAAGAATATGATTAATTCAGAACTGGGTCAGTGTCATAATGAGTTGGCTGCTCTTTCCCTAACAAATAATCAGGATTAGTATGCTTTTATATGCCGTAAATCCATTCAATTCAAAATTGTACCATCAAGAAACTCCGCTTTAATTAAACCCATACCTATAGTGAAAGCGAGTTTGAATGATATAGGATATATAATTCTCCTTTGAATACTTTTTAAATTAAATAAATTAAATAAAATTTCCAATAGCATGATGATCTCAATGAGAAATATTTTCAATGACTCAAAGAAGTTTATCACGTTCTCACCACGGTCGCGCGGTCACTGTCACCTCCTGATTTTTTGGTCTGAGGGACCTCCTGAGGTCTACCAGTCTCTGCACCCCTGGTTCTCACTGATTAAATAAATAATATCTAATCGTAACTATCGTTATGTAGAGTCTGTACATAACGATGGCTTTAATTCAATAGAAACTAACGTTTTAATGATTCTTAAAGTAATGTTTCCCAAAACGACTTTAATAATAACTTGTACAAATATTTACATAATATTCTTTGAGTTATTCTTCGATTAATGACAACAGAATACCAAAATAGAGGGTAAAGACGATAAAGAAATGCTTTTTATTATCACTTCTGAAGATTTTTAGTTTTAATGGATAAAATTCTTTATGTTTTTATTCTCACCCTTCATGTGGAACGAAGGTTGCACAGATGTACAAGAAAGGATTTCGATATATATATATACATACATCAAAATAGTATTATTATTTAACCTATAATCTTGCTTTTGTTTTAAAGTATATGAAAGTTAATGCTATAATTTCCGGTTCTATCACTTCCTGAAACTCTTTTGATAGAATGCTGTCTATCATTGATAAAGAATATTCTTGTCTTTCTCGCATAATATCAATTTATTGAATGCCCCTGCTAAGCGACTCTGTTTTTGCATTCGTTACGTATTCTGAGTTTCAATAGAAATGACAAAAAATAGTATCGACACAAACGGTTGAGCAGAATATCGAATAAAGAGTAGGAGTGTTAATGCATTTTGCCTTTTGTTATGGACATAGAGTGGTTAAACACGAATTATCCCAACATTTTGCTCATATTCTGACAGTTTTGCCTGTTGTACACCCAGATCCATTGCTCATACAAAGTTGTCTTTTAATATTTGACAGTAAATAGCACCAAGGTCTTGTAAAAAAGTGCGTAATTGATATATTAATCTATTAATCAATTCAGTGTCAAAAGTTAATTGGAGCGAATCATCATGTTAAGCATGCTATACATTATTTAGGTTCTGCCCATATCTCAACCCCGCACATTGCAATTCGAATCATTCCACATTATTTTATGAATAATGACATTCTACCTTGATCATTGTGTTTGATGTGATATATGCTTTGAGTTTTGTTGGAAACATCAAACATTATTCTAATATTCGTTGAATACATTTTTTATGCGGAGCTAAGAGTCTGATTGAAACACAAGAATATTCTTTTAGAATATAAATATGTTTTTGTTTTTTCAAACATTTTTTCTTCGCTCTACTATTAAGTCATCAATTTTAATGACAAATCTTTAAGAGCACAGAATTAGAGTCGGGATAAAGGAATTAGCTTTTCTCCACTTACTGTGACCAGAGGTAGGAAACAATAGACACTAATTAATTGTGAATCAGCTTACCATGACAATTCGTCTTCTGCGTGCATCGTCATGTTGTTTTTTACGCTCGTCGTTGGCTTTTCCAGCAATGCGTCCCTGTTTTGCCACAACAAAACCAATTTTTATATACAGAATGCACGTTATGCTGAGCGGAATCCTTTGAGATGGAATAGGAATGGGTAAAAAGTAAAATAACTAGATTATAAAAACAGCCTCAAAATGAAAACAAACGCAAGAAAAATAGGTTTCCTATAAAAAACAGTTTGAGGCATAAAATTCCAAAATAGGAATCAATAAATATGAATGAGTTTGAAAAGTTGATTTTTAAAGTACCCTTTCGTACTGGATAACACATTTTCTATCTTGTTTTTCTTTATAACACCAGATATGTCATCAAGCAAATTGAAAAGCAGATAATATTCTATTGATTTTGTCATTCAGTCTTATCTTATCTTCGACTCAATTCTTCGACAGTACTATAGTAATCAATTAACCTAGTTCGATCATAGATTCTACATGTGCTGCATTCTTGCATCTAATGTTTTGTTCATTATTACCACTATCTCACCCTGCTTGAACAAGAGATTCGAAATGAGGAGAAATGTAATGAACAAAATTAAAGCGAATAATCAAATGGATTGTTCGAATGAGTGGCCATTTTTGTCGCACATTTGTATCATTATTGTGATGACATTCTTAACACTATCATGCATTCAATGACTCATTCAGATAAAAGATTGCTTTGACTGTTTAAGCCTGAAATGTTCAGTTAGTTACTAACTAGTTGATTTTAGTTTTAATTTTAGTCTAATTTTAACAAATTAGGTAACCTTGAACTTGAAAACATATTTTTATAAAAGCACTCTAAAACTGTAACTTATTCATCTTGTAGAAAGCTATAATCAAGCCCATTTTTGTGTGGAGATTATTTAGAAATTTTCTTTAGAAATCTGGTCATTTGTTTCTGTTTTTTGTTTTAAGCATTAAATGAAAACTTCTTTCAAATAATATGGTTTTGAATCTCTATTTTAAAGAACTAAAAATATAATCCGATTTTTGTTTGAATTTATTGCATCAAAACTTTCTTAAAAGTTTTCTAAAAAGGTTTTCTAAAAGATGACTAGAAATAAAGAGCATGATGAAAATATTACTTAATGTTGGCATTATTTTTGATTTCGCAATTTATTTTATGGCCATTAACAGCATCAAGAATGCAATTTTTGTTTCCGTTGAGCTTGCACTTGAATGAGTAAATTTGAGCAATCCAATTCAATTCAATGTTTCACAATTGTAGTAAAATCAGTGAACCAAATGGCTTTAACTAGTATAAACGCACTTTTCTATTAAGCATTCGCAAGAGTGTTAAGACATATTTGTATTTATTCTCTGATTTTTGAGGTTATTAAGTAAGTTCTAAAGATCTACATTGTGAAAAATACAATATAAACCAGTTAAAATAAAAGCTTTTACTGTGGAATGTATTAAAATTGTCATTTATTCTAAGGCTGACCATCTCTTTAGATTCTATTTGAAAAATCACTGATTTCAACCCAAATTATAGAAGTGTTTGCACATCCTTTTAGATGTTGTGGGTGTTTATTATATCATTACTCACACCTTAACGACTGAAAACCATTTATTAAAAGGCGTCGATTGTGTAGAAGTTATGTTTCATTTGAATACTACCCACAACTGATTGAAAGATGAATTTAAGGGATCGAAACACATATTTGAAATTTCAAGCATTCTATTCATCGAATTATTTGTTTAAATAATTTATTTTCTAATCATTAAACGAATGTTAAACTGAAAGCATTCCAATCGAAATACTACTATGAACTTAAGAAAATATACAACCTGGTAAATACTACTTTATGAAACAAGTATAACAAAAATTTGAGCGAATGTTTCATCAATCAATAAAATAATGTTTATTTGACTAAATAAACTTAAGTGACTCAATTTCTCTTGCTTGCTCAAACATTTGTAACATTTGCCAACATTAAGATATATTCTAACTTTAATCAAGCATCGTCTACCTATAGTTTTAATAAATTAGATCTGAATCAAGTAATCCTGCAAGATAATTAAATTGAGAAAAAGAAAACAACATTACTTTCTTCGCTACTTTAATTATATACCTAGATAAACTTTAATGAGAGCTAAATAAATATTTGAAGAGGTTTGTAAACATGTATTTTTTAACCTATTTATAATTAACGACTAGGTCTTTTAAAATGAATAATGGTTTAAATGTCTTTAACGAAGTACTTACAGATATTGTGTGAAGAAGGCCTCGACTGACAGCCAAAATGGGAAATTAATGCCCATTTTTGGGTGTACTACACGACAGCGATCATAAGAGACGTTTTTATACACTGTCGGCCGTATCCTATTGAACGCCGAGTGTGGAAGTGCCAGAATGCCGGCAATTATCCAAACAGCCAGTATAATTATACCCAGCTTGAAAGTAGATAGTGACTTATTAGCCATTGAGCCATGTGAGCCTAATATTGTCCAATATCGGTGAATTGCAATCACACCCATCGTTAATGTACTGACATAAACACAACAGACTTGAATGAAGGGCACGAGTATGCAGAGGACACGACCAAAGGGGTAATTGTATAGTAGAAAACGGGTTACGTTGAACGGTATGTTCAGTGTTGTGGTGAGAAAGTCGGCCAAAGCCAGGGATGCTATGAGTAAGTTAGTGGTTGTTCTCATCTTTCGTTTGCCAAATATCACTCGAAGTACCAAAAGATTGCCACAAAACGACACACAAATTATAATTGTGTAAAATATTATGACGATTGTGTTCCGTACGGTGTAGTCATCCTCGTCATCGTCTTCATCCTTACTTCCAATTATTGTCTGATTGTAGTCCACTTCGTTAGTCATCGATGTATTGTATTCATAAGAATTGTTTGTTTGATTAGTGATGAAGTCTATCGATAGGCTTAGAATTTGATTGAATTCCTGACCCATTTTTGCCATAATATTAGAATAAATAATAAGTTCTTCAAATAAGCAGAATGTTCTTCTAAATGAAAATGTTTTTACTCATATAACTATCAATGAATTC
>JAQGCS010001257.1:0-14803 GCA_034702105.1 Fuscozetes fuscipes
ACAAACCAATTCTATAGAGAATATCGTCAACCGATTCAATCACCAGTTCTGGAGGTAAACACTTATTCGGATCAAATTTCTGTTCCTTTGAACACATCTTTGAATATTAAAGTTTGAGTAACAACTATGCAATGAATAATAAAATGAATATCAATATAATATAAAACAAATATTCGTATATTAATAGTATGTTCTCGAAATCCCATTAATTTAATGACTTTATTTGACTATATTTGATGACTCAATTATTTCGGTATTTTAAGAATAATTGGCTTTATTTCTTTATTACCAAGGAAGCCCAAAGAAAGTTTATTTCTACTGTGTTATTTAAGAAAGTTTTAATAACAAAATAGTGTTTATATCAATTTGTAAAATTTTATCTTGAAATTTAATGATGCTTTAAAGAATTTATTCAACAAAATGCACTTTATATAATCAAAAGTTCACTGAATTCATATAACGTTAATATACCCAAAATATAAATACCTTGGTTAGCCTTCTTCTTCATTTTATATATTTATTCATGGACTAATTTCTTCATATAATTGGATATTTACATTTCATTCTGCTCATAGAAAATCAATAGTAATTTTCATTGTTTGTCTTATAATAAGAATTGATCTTGATAATATAAACTTGACATTAACGTTATAAATGCTTTTGAAACATGCACATCATATAAATGGCATTTTTCCTTACATTTATTGATCCACAATATTTATCAAAATTGTAGGCATCCCAAAGTATGAGTAATTGTTATGTTACTTTTATGCTATAACTTTTGTACTAGTCTAATTGCTTTCATATCCTTTCACACGAACTATGATTGTTAAGCAAAATATGCATAACTCTTATTTCTATAAATTGAATGTCAATCACTCTCACAGATCAGTTGCAACTCAATGTTTAATGTGTACACATTATGTGTTAAATGTGACCATGGTCCTTCGTTAAATAAAATGTTTTAACTACAAAAGCGCTTTCTACAAATGGCATCCCAGCTAAAACCGAACCTCACCGCGATCAGTGGTTGGTTACCACTGATCTACCCTCTTTTCCAAACCAAAATCCTTTTAAAGTTTTATCCTGTTATTCGTGTATTTTTGTAAATTATATGCAAACTGCAATTTTAATCCTTTAAAAGGTTTACATAATTTATTGAAGAATAGCATAAAAACTATTTATAAAAAGATTCAAAATTCAAATACAATTCTTATTTTTGTTTCTCAAATCTTTTTCTGAATAATAATAAAATTCTTAAGAAATACATAGAAATAGAGTATAACTGGAAGAGAGACAGAGAGTATAGAAACTAATTCACTAAAAAACTAATTAGTAAAAAGTTATCAATGCTATTTAAATATGTTATCATAAACACAAATTAAACGAATATTACATATTACAGGTTATAATAATATTTAAACAAGGTTTTCATCAAGTTAAAAACATTACTTTTCTCGGCAATCGTTTACATTTTAAATAAACTTTTTTTCGTTCAAATATTTCTCAAAGAAAAACAAATACTAATTCATACAATTGTTTTGCTCTTATGTTGGGTTTAATTTATGATTAGTTTTAATAATTATTTGATATTTTCGTAATATATATATAACACATAATAATAATATAGAAATTGTTTGTTTGAAAATTACATAATTATATCATAACTTAAAACATTTGAGAGGAAGTATAGAGTTGTTGACATCGATATTATTTACCAATTATTTAATGAATACATTTTAATAATTGATAGGTAAAAATGTTTTGCAATTTATTTCTACAAAGAAATAGTTTAATAATCGGTACTGAATAGAGCACAACATTATTGAAATTTCAATTTTGATTTTGCTTGTTTACCTTCAATTCAATACTAAACTGACACTGATATTAGGTATCTATTGTCGAAACTACATAATAATAACTGTTCGCTTCAAATACAATACAATTCTGGCGCTGAGAAAAGCGCTAATAATTCTCCAAATCATATAATAATCGAATCGTGTAATAAATTTCCCACAAAATTGAAATTATAATACATTATAATAAATATAAATGTATTTGTCATATATTTTATACGTATTTTGAAAGCAAAGCCTATTTTATAATAGAGTGTGAAATATATTCGTCAATAAATTCCAATTCAAATAAATTATTTGAAATAATAATAGATATTATGCGAGTTTAGGAACTAATAAATTCTTGTGATGTTGTCTTATATAAGAAGAAAACCATTTTTACTAATATTTATGGTTTAGATTTGCATTCAATTCATTTCAAACAATACTTCTCTGAATGAGAAAAACACTTTTAGAATAAGACTTTAAACAAATATTTTTTTTTATCATTTCATTCATTGGTTCGATTTCTCACTGAAATTCAAATCCGAATCAAAAGTCAAATAATTTTTTTGTGCGAAATGTTCGTCAATCATATATCAGTCAATTGTAAAAAACAGCACTTATTCTATTGAATAGTGAATAGGAGAGATAGAAAAGTCATTTGCGAAGACTATCTGAATCAGTGGACTGTTTGCTGTCATATGAGTGGTTGTGTCGGAAGAGGAGCGCAAATAAAAAGTATAACTTATTTTGAGTACAATAATAAAATCGATAAAATATTATTACTGTTTATTACAATCCATAAAATTTTGACTGAATTTCGCATAAAATTGCATATAATTTATGAAAATTGTGGAGAAATAATAAATCACACATCGATTGGCATTGCATTCCACTCTTATAAAAGAGAAAATCAAAGACCTCGAGGCTAATGAGCAGACTATTTGGTCGATAATAAAATTCAAATCTTCACGTATTGAATAGCATTACACACATCAGAGAAGATAATAAACTAATCATTGAAGAGAACCTCAAATCATATTTTTTTCTCTCATCACAAATACAACTAATTTTGTTCGCAAATGAAAAAAGAAGAAATTCTCTCTGAAGGAAATTCAAACCCTATGAGATGGCAAAATAAAAAGAACTTCGTATAAATCGTTAGGCATTTCAAGTGTAGCTTTAAATGTCTCATAAAAAGAGTAAAAAATATTATGTCTTTTCCTTACGACAATCAAAAGGCAATGAATTTTATTCTGTATTTCTTTAACTCATAGACACATAAATGTTATTAAAAGCAATAGAAAACTGCATTAAAATAATTCATTCGATTGTTATTATAAAAACATTTCTTTTAAAAAAAGCAATTCTTATGTTTTTCTTTAGTAATACAAAAAATGTACGAAAAGATAGTCTGAGAAGAGAAGAGAAAAAAGAAGAAAAACTTGAATTTTCTCTTTTGTTCCGCATTTGATGTTTGATTGCATAATAATATCAAATAATAATATAGATTTCGCACTGTTTTATGGGCTCTTATCCAGCAATTAAAGAAAGATTATCCATAGTTTGTAAGAGAATAAGGCAATCAACAAATACAGCAACAAATCGTTCTCTTCAGCTATCAATCCATCGGTGAAAAGCACTGTCCGTCTAAGAGTCGAGTCGTATATTTATATGTATATAATTGTATTGTATTCATAGCGTAAACTGTGGTCGGAGTGAAATTTCATTATCATATAATATAATATAATATTAATAATAGTAATAATAATAATAATAATAATACAGTAATAATAAAAACATATGGAATATAATTAATTCAAAATTAAAATAATTAAAAGGAAGAAAAACTTGTTTAAAAAACAGAAATTATGTGTAAATTGTTTTAAATTTTTCTAAATATTCTCAAAAACTTTTTTCGTTTGTTTTGTAACTTCAGTTGTGGTCCTCTTAAGGGAGACATAAAAGTAATCATAAGAAGAATTAATAGAAGAAGAAGAAGTGTAGAGACAACCGGGAAATTTTAATTTATGAAAATATTCCCGAGCATTTTCCACCTGCAAAATAAACAAAACATTGAATTAAAATTTCGGGAATTAAAAAATTGAATAATTTTGGCGAAAAACAAGAGAAAAAAGAAATCTTTTCGGCAAAAAAGAAATGAGAAAAAAATAAATAAATGAAAGTAAACTCAAGAAATATGAGCCTAAAGTGAAGTCAAACTGAAGGTTAAAGTCATTGTGTAATTGATGAGCAAAACCAGAGACAAGACTTCTTTTAAAGAGAGATTCCTATTCAATATACTCCAGTGCTATAACATTAGTGGTTTCTAACTAATGGTCAGAATATATGAGCGACTAATTTATCATAAAATGAGACGAAAAGAGAAAAACAATAATTCATTTAAGGACTTAATGATGCGCTGACTCTCAGTTTGGACTCTTTTTTAATTAATTTATTTTTCACTCAAAAAACTTTTATTTTTGTTTTGAATTAAATATTTGTCTTCTGTTGTAATTAATGAGTTGAGGACATAACCAGACATTTAATGTGAGAACAGTATAATTGAATTAATGAAAAAACGCCAAGGCAATGGAAGGACATGCACTTAATTAAGTTCTGCGAGGGCAGATTCAGTTAATTAAAAATACAATTATACCTGGTGGCTGACGAACGCGCACCGGAGTGGTTGGTAGAGATGCCGAACCAGAATCTAATTGGAAGTTAAGATAAAAAGAATTAATGTCAACCAAATAATTGCATTTTTGAACACAAATTAATGAATAATTTATTTTTAAGAAGTTTTGAGGACTTCACAGAATTGAGTCTTTAATTAATTACAAACGATATTCCATTTAATAGTTTTGGTTTTGAGAATCAAATTAATTGTTTAATGAAAGCTGTTTTCAGCACAAGTTTCGCAGAAATTGCAGATAATTAGTGTATGACTGCAATGGAAAGCCTTGGGATTGAATGACACAATAGGTTAGGTATAGTATAGTATAGTTACTATACTATAGTAGTATAGTACATATACTAGTATATGACTACAAATGCGTGATTCCGACTCTTTCCGACTCATAGATCAGTAATGCAGTAATTATTGTCACATTCAACTCATCTTAACAATCAGTGCCAATGAAATACCCGTCCAATAGTAATGGACAGACTTTTATGCGAAAAATGATGACAACAACAGACGAGAAGTGAAATACTTTCGCATCGGATTCGTTAACGAACATCAAAAATACTTAACAAAATGATGAGAACAGCAAATCATAATTCCAATGACAGCACAGGGAGAGGCGAGAGAGAGAGAGAGAGAGAGAGAGCTCTACTGACGTTCTGGGAGAGAAAGGTTTTGTTCAACAGAGCGCAACACAAAGAAACTTAACGCCAAACCTATTCGTAACTCAAATCTCGACACTAAACCATAAAAACTTAATACAGACTTATGTGGTATTAAATAAAAATATGAAACACATTAAGAGCTTCTAATGAAAAATGCTTTTAAACACATGAGAAGAACAGATCTTTGCTAATGATTAGGTTTGGGCCCAAAAGCGGAGACATTCGTCTCCTTTATATTTGTAATAACAATAATAATAATTCATAAAAAGCTTTAATTGCAATAAAAACTTTCTGCGAAAACATTTGACCAAAGATTTGAGTAAATGTTAAGAAAAATTATTATTTAATAGACACTTACTGTTGACTCCATTAGCTTTTCCATTGATACCATTTGTGTTGTGACCGTTGAGTTTGGGGTTGGGCTCATCGTAGACCTCTCCAGTAATTGGATTGCGGCGAATGACTGAATTGATGGACAAATGAGACGAATATATAATCATATAATAGAATAATAAGTCACTGAACATGAAGTTATAATATATAGCTATCGATAAGGCATTCATGCGATCACTCCGAGTGATGGAGTGTACAATTCTGTGCGACAAAGGGAGACAGCGATGGAGGACACAGATAGACAAAGACCAGAATACCACAGATGTGATCTTTCAGATAGAGTGCTCTTCACAACCATTTGTTAGCGAATATAAACAAATGGTTGCACTTAATTGTATGACCCCTCGCACTAAGTCAATCCAGACCTCCGAGTCAAAGGACTGGCGAGACATACAGTTTATACAATTGGAAAGTGAAGTGCGATTATTGACTAAAGATATTATTAATTTGTTTTGTTATTTACAGGAAATGCAAATTAGGGCCCAATTTTTCAAAAGAGAAATATATTTGAATTATATAAACAATTAAACAAAAGCTTAAGACTCGAAATGTCAAATGGAGAGGGAATCCAACGGAACAGACAACTAATAAATAAACAAATGAAAGGCAATGGAAATGAGATTATATTAGAATAGATTGGATTCAGATATGGCTCATAGACTTGAAAAATGAGTTCATTAAGAGATGGCAAAGACTTTCTCTGCTTTTTGTCTAATCGTTAATATTATCGAAACAATTAATCAAAAGATGAAAGACAAACCAACCATGATCGTATTTCTTGACTGAAGCCGACCGCTGGAGAACAGTACTTCCGTTAGTAGTGTTTTCGCTAAAGATATTGGACTTCATTCGGTCAACGACTCGTCGACGAGGAGACTCCACTTCAGGGCCAAATAGACGGTTCTTTGTGTCCTCCTGTCGGCTGCCCCGACGACTGGATGAGGCGCTGGACGGAGGAGTACTGCACTCAGACATCGCGTCATTAAAGAAATGACCGTTCGATCCATTGGAGCCATTTGTGCCATTGATTGGAGTCGACGGAAGCGATGACAACGAACCCGAATCGATCGAATTTAAATCTGAGCCCTCAGAGCCATTGACACCATTGGCGACAGCAGATCCGAATATATTACTGGATGCGCCGCCCGGAGCTTGAATCACCCTTTAATGGAAAACCAAATCATTAGATAATTATTTATTTTGACTAAAACTTTGTCTGTCTGTGAATAATACGACAATACAACTATCGATTTATGTCTGTTCCCAACGATCTCTAACTGTCTCTACTCTAACATTGAGTGAAATTAAACACCAATTGAGTCGATCGTTAGCACAACTCAAGAGTTACTTTCAATGGCTTTATGTCTGAGTTGACTAATGATGGCTTAGAATAAGTATAACGCCTTCTATTAATGTTTAAGTGATTGTAAACCCATTGATCGGATCCTACACTTATGGTCGACGAAAAAATGACAAAAACACGTATATTTTCGCAGACAATAACTCTGTTTTAGACGCCGTCACAACTGTAGCGCAACAGAAGCCGAGGGAATGGATAATAAAAAAGCACATAAATTGCTTCCAAACACTTCTGGGGTTAAAAAATATTCTAAATTCTCAGTTGAGATCAATTGAAGTGTAGCTCAAAAATAGCTTTAATTGAGAGAAATTCTGTCAAAATTTTAGCTCTAATAACAACACTGGGAGTAACGCCTCATATATTTATAACCACTTCTCCACATATTTAGGATAAGTAGACCAAAAACATTCAACGATTCAGTTATTCCTTCTCTCCAACTATTGATTAGTTATTCCAATCGATTATATTCTTGTGAGGCATAAAATATTTTTTGCCAAACATAGGGAGAAAATTGTGTATTAATAGTAACAATGAGTAGGTTTTAGTACGAATAGAATACAACTTAAGTCTTAGAAGAAAAAGAAATAATATAATAAATAAAATCATAACTAAATATAGAGAGCAAAGAAATATTGGGTTAACTCTGGATTAGCATAAAATGTAAGAAACAAAATACGAAAAATTTATTTTCATTTTTGAACTGCACTTCAAATACAATATCAATAATTATCAGTTATGTATCGAATCAATAATTAGATTATTGACAGCAAAAGAGCCACAACCAAGAGTAAAAACAGAGCCAAACTAAAATACATCGAAACGAATGAGAAACTAATCATATGATTGATTAACTAATGACTGACAGTAGTTCTTTATGAAAGTACTACAACCAAACACTCAGACTTTAATCTTAGCAATTGTATAGTAATGGGCGCACAAACACGCGTCTGACCAACTGTTCGGGTATTTATACTACTGTTTGTATAGAAATTGGGTTTTCGGGCGATTCCACACCAACCTGTTTATGAAAGAAAGGCATCCATTTCTCATGTGTACGACTTGGGGCAGAGTTTAAGGATCTCCTCAATACAAACAGCAAATTAAGAATAAATTATCAGAAAATAAAAGATAATAAAGAGAGGGAAGAGTTGTTGTGGTCTCAATTCTGAAGGGCATAACTCCAACAACTTTTCCTTAATATTTGTGTTTACAGTTTAAGTTTATTTGCACTGTAAGAGAGTGTTATGTGCTGTTCATACCAGTGCGGTCTGTAAAGTTGTGTATATTTAAAGTGAGAGCACAGCCATACAAATGAACTGATAGTTATTTTAACCAATTTAGGCGTCGAGTCAAACAATTTCAAAGCTATTATTGTTTGAATCAAAAATATAAGACATAAGAGAGTGAGGAACAGGGAGTACACCATTCGGATCATCAACCTTTCAATGATATAGTTTGTTGCCGAGTGCTCACTGCCTGTGCGCTCTTTAGATAGTATTGAATGAATGCTAAATATATATATTATATATAACTTTGTGGGCGTAGAGGTCGAGCTCTGACGAGAAAAGCAATTCTTTTCTTAGAAACAGCAAAATATTATCTCAAGAGAACAGAATGAGAGGAAGGATACCAAACACAGGAGAGGAACAGACAGATCAGAATGAGAAGAAGTGCTGCATAAATGTCATTAGCATTAAGGCATCAAAAGTGCATCAATAAAACTAAAGGAACAACACCTAAAATTAAATGTGCCATTTGGTGCACATCTCAAACATAATGCCAAATACTGGGCAGAGAACTCATCACAACAGAGTGTACTAAGGGCTCTAAGGGCTGAGCCTCTCTTTTCACTCGTCATTTTCCAAATTAGTTATCTATTTCTGCCAAATGTTTATAAGAATATCATTTATAATAAATTTTAGTTTTGTATTCAATTCTTTTATTTTATTTAAATATTTATTAACCTTTCGAATAGTCTGTAATTCTTTTAATCATAAAAATGGGTTTTCACTCAATTTATTGAGGGTTTAAAACAATAAAATAATAATAAAACTTATTATAAACTTTTTATGCGAAGAGGAAGTAATTGTAATGAATGAGAATTAAGGAAAAGATTCAAAAATAGTAATAAAGTGAATGAAATCAAAAATGATCGACGAATAAAGCGTTTGGTTCATTGGTTTGTCGTTCAGACTCCCGACTCCTCTGAATCTAATAATTTTGATTGAAGTGAACACACTTTACACACAATACACACAGAATGAGAGGACATGACATTCGAGTAAACATTAAACATATCGATGGCTAACGAGTGAAGAGAAAGAGACTGAATAACAGACACGAAATCTAATAAAACACAACTTATTAGAACTCAGAAGTGAGTTATGATTTAATAGCAATCATATGATTGGCTGTCGATCACAAAAATACTAAATTGGATTAAAAAGTCACCAAAAATTAAACATTATTTGAGTTAACGAGCATTGAGTTCAATCATTCAATTCTTTATCGACTTTACAGACATTATATGAGCAGAGAATGTGTTTCGTAAATGTTTGCCTCAATTTTATGAATCACATTATTATTGATGTTTGCAGAGAGAGGACAATAACTTTGAGGCTAACAGTGCCTTCCAAACGACTGCTTGTGATGGCCATACCTACGCCACCACTTCCACCAACACTCACATAACAAGCATTAAAACTGATATACAGTCGAAAAACAAGAGTCGGAGAGAAAGAATTTAATGCAAATCAGTTGTGAGGCGAGTGTGAATCGCGAGCACTCATATATATTGGGAACAGTCGGATAGAAATAGGAATTGTGTTTTGGCGTCAATTACTTTCGCACGATTCGCATCCAAATAGTGATTCAAACAAACGTTAAGCCAAACGCTTCCAATCGAGCAATGAGTCAATTGAACGGTTAAAAAACTAGTGGGAAAACTCCAGTTTAGTCATTCTCTGGTATAGCACTCAGTCGGTCGGCTCCACACAACTTTCTATCTGACACTCGAATATTTGGTGTGAATGAAAGTCAAACAATTGCTTTTTCAAACTTTTTTCCTCTCAGTTCTACCACTGATGTCGGGAAAGGCATTTGATTCATAACCAGCGACTCATAACATAAGAGCTAATGATAACGATCTGAAGCCCAGCCATAACTCGAAGCAGAAGTTTACATACATTTTGTCATTCAATTTGAATGTTAATCACAATAATAAATACAATGCTCTGTAGAGAAGTTCGTGCGAAAAAAATATCTGAATAAATGTTATCTATTAAAGTTCAGTCAATAATTTGCCACTCAGTGCATGCCTAATATGGCGATATCGAGCAGAATTATCAAGCAAAAACAATTTTGAATGAAAAAATGCTATTCATTCACCTGCTTATCAGTAAAATATTTTTATATATACATTGAGTTTTACTCGTCTGAATAATCGATTCAATATAAGACCATGTCTTTGAAAAATAACAAATTTCTGGGTAATATATAACAATTATCCTCTAATGTTGACTGACACGACTGTTGGAGTCTAGCACAGGTGTAACCAGAGTATATCTGATAAATAGCCAGTTCCATATGTGATATTGGCCATAAAATAAGCAATTTTAAGTTAAAATCAATCGCAATAATAATGAATATTCAGAGATAAAGGTTTGTTTTGTCTGATACTAAGGCAGGTCATGCCTGAACAACATATCCTGCAGAATGTATTGGCAGTTCCCTGAGGGCAGAGATTGCACAACACATTCGCTGCAATTTCACTCTTTCGCTCAAATATATCATTAAAATTGCAATTTTTGAGCTTAAAAACATTTTTTTTAATTCTGAGAAAAAAAATATGTTTCTCTTCAGAAAACACTGGTTTTGGCTTTACTTTCAGCGCACAAAAGTGTTAGCCTTTGGCTCTTATTTATCATTATTGAGACAAATACCATAAAACAGTCTGTATTTTAATATAATTTGTTTTAATAGCAATATTTCTCAGCATTTTTTGTTTGGTTCGTAACATAAAATTATTTTCATAGTTGACAGACAGACCTTTTAATATTCAGGTGAAACCATTTTTTTCCTGTTCTTTAACACTAAACAATTCTGTTCACAACAACAGAAACAAAATGACAACAAAATAATAATCTTATTCCGAATTAATAGAGAATATAATAGCAAAAAAAAAGTGAAGGAAAATAACAAATAATCATATCCGACAGAAAACTAAATTTTATACACAAAATGTATGAAAATATTTAATATAAAAATTCAATTCACTCTTTCATTGGAAGAGTAATAAAAAAATTATGTCTATAATTGTCTATAATATTGAATAGAGTTTTAATAGTGAGTCGAATATAACCAAAATATTCATTAACTAAAGTAACGCAAAAAAGACGTTAAAATAATTGTATTTTTCTATCAAATGGTATATGAATTGTATTTCACGATATATTCTGAGCTCATATAACACAACAAATGAAAATTTACTGATCGTTTGCCAACAGAAAAGGGATATAAAGAATATGTTGGGCAAAAGAATATATCTTCACTATTGAGGGGCCAATGATAGGGAAGCCTACCATCAGATAATGGCTTCATTTCCTGATAGAGCGACCAATTTTAGAGCCAAAGCAAATACACAATGAAAATAAGAGACAAGTTTATCATCAAAAATGCTGAACCAGTGATGAATCAATCGATTTGAGACTAAAACAAGAGTTACATTATAGACAACTAACAGTTCGGGAGATGACTGCCATACCGTCCAATAGATTCACTAAAAATGCATTACACGCACGACGACAGACATAATGGGCTTTTTTGTTATTGTGATGAATGTGTGTCTATCCGTTCAATAGACAATTTTCCAAAAGAAAGCCATAATATATCCATCAAATGATTTACATTATAAATATTAAACAAAATTTTAATGTATTTTTAAAATAAATTATTTAATGCTTTTGTCGCAAATACTAATGCATTAAATCGTATGCAAACTATTATCGCAATAAATATATGGCTTTAGAACATAGGGTTTTGATTCGATTCTATATTTGGACAATTAGTTTGAGTGCTCAGACACTGGCAGACAATTTTCTGGCTAATAAACAAATAAAATATATCATTTTCATTGGACAAAAAGACAATTAAATTATTTTTAGGGAACAGTTAGCAAAAGGGCACTGCTATATTGACATTAGCCTTAAGAGCGATGAAGTACCCGGTCGTGTCCTATCATAAAATCGATAGGAAACCAGAGCCCAAAGAACGAGAACTCCAGTAATAAAATGATAGCAAAATATTATATACAGTAATAGTTTTGTGAGAAGTGTACAATCATCCTCTTCAATGGCACAGAATGAGATCACATTCGACTCATTACCAGTGCCATTGCCTGCAATGCCGGTGCTCTTTCTCATCTGCAATGACTCATTGCATCCATACATATGAGCACAGACTGAATGGAACACTAGAGTAGAGACGAGAAAAAAGAGCCCAATATATAAAAAATAGTTTTATGGAAATTATTTAGATTTTAGGCATCAGTTTTCAGGACATACGAGAGTTGGCTTTCATTTATGAAAAAGAAAATTCATTTTACGATAATTTTTTCTATGAAATCATTACTCAAAGCTTTTGGCGCAACAAAAAGCAAAACTCAATGAATAGTTTTGACAAAAAATAAAATCGACAGCAATTTGGATGAAATGACTGACGACTGAGTGATGACTACGACTACAAAAATATTAAAAATACATAACAAATGTGATGAAGAGGTCTTTGAACGCCAAAACTCATAATTAATTTACGCGATTTATTCATTTAATATTAAGCACTGGTATATTCATAATTCCCATTCTGTGCGCTAAAAGAGCGACAAAAACACATTGTGTACTCTTCCAGAGCTGTGTCTGTGTGTCGCCCAGAGATATAGCAAATGAAACGGAAATCAATGGAACAAAACTACATATAATAGGATGCAATTGAAGAGAATGTAAGCCTATTATTACTGACTGGGTTTTGATTGCATAGAATCAGAGACAGAGAAAAAAGTTATCAAAACAACAAAAGATTGAATGCTTGGTCTAAAAGCCGTGATTGAGATGATTATCACCAGTGAAACGATAAAAAAAATTATATTATATTAACTATGAAACAAACGGTGGTTTAGGAAATGATTTGTCGTTTTGCTACAGAATCTCATGTAATGACAAATCACCGCAAAAACTAAACTGCATTTTAATTACAAAACATATCAAACAACTGAACAACAAATTAAAACTGATGTCGAGGTCTCTTATCTGACATTAAATTTATGTGTTTTTCTCATTTAATTTACAAACATTTCTAACAATAATTATCTCAATTATAGTCAATTAGATAAAAAAAGTAAAAACAAATGAATAGGAGATTAATTAAATTGACATTTCTCTTGAATAGTACTCCGTTTGAAATAAATAAAGAATTGACAAAGATCATCAATGAGACATACCTCTTGCCCCTGCCTACTTTGTCGAGTTCCACGTGACGGTAATCATAAACGGAAGGCATCTTTAAATCTTTAGACAACGAATTTACACAAAATATTTTGTGAATATTTAGACAATGAATTTGAGTCTCAAAACTCAAACTTTTATCAAACGTTTGAAATGAGTGGTCGTTAAAAAACTGGTATCAAAAACGGATCAGTCGTTAAAAATAACAACTTTTTCGACTCTTAGGACTTATTTAAAAGGACTAAGAATTTGGCGAAAAATATTATTTTTATTGTGAAGACGAGAGACGCGACACTAAGTCTGTCAGAGAATAGAATAAGTTTTGAAACTTCTTTGCGAACTCTGAGAAGACTTTTAAATATAAGGAGAGAGTCGTCGATAAGCTTCTTATGCAATGATTATATATTTAGGAGTGAGTGAGGCGTTGGTCTGTTGTCTGGACACTGAACACAATATATATCACCGAAACAGTTCAATACTATTACACAATACCACTAGACTTGAGTCCAATTCGTACAGAAACCAAATGTCTGTACAATTGATGGCCAAACAAAATATGTTAAGCGTTTTGTGAGAGGTTTGGATGCGAACTGAGCGCACAGACAGCTCTCAATGCGTTTATATATCGGACGCAGCGCTCGAAGTGAGGGACAACTCAGAGACTGAGCGCAGAGCAGTTACCGAGCAATACGTTTCTCTACAAACAGCAACTGTAAGACTGAGCTATTAAACTGTTGTCGGTTTGCTTTTTACTGATCACTACTCACTGCTAACTCTGTGCCAAATGACTCTACTTTTTGAGGGAGAGCTCAAGATATTGGAAATATGTTGGGCCAAAGGATGTGCACTCGAAAAGCTGTAAATCTATTGAAACAGATCACAACACAGGTATACCAGTGCTGCTGCTGTGATCAGTGCCCGAATACCGCAACATTGGACTGCATTTGAAAGCCTGTAAAACCTGCCCACCTGTCTGTCAGATGCTAACCCGCAGGCGCTCCACAACTAAACTATTTCTTATATATTTTTATTGTATAAAAACATATTTAAAGTCCAGAACTTTAAACACAAACTTTTAAATTCAATGTTTAGCAGAAGGAAAGCCAACTCCGCACTGGACGTAACACCAGTGCTTAAGTATCCCGTCGCAAGTCATTCATGCGTAAATATGATGCCCTTAGCAATAGTGGACAGACTTAGCAGAATAGGCCACCCACTCACGGCTACAAACACAAGAGGAGGCCATCGAGAGGACAACATCCGCCCGAAAATATGTTTTCTTTTTTGATTTCCTTTTTTAGTTTGGAATTATATTATCAGATGATTGCCTCTCAAATGAGAAACACACAAATGAGAGCCAATCC
>JAQGCS010001258.1:0-14800 GCA_034702105.1 Fuscozetes fuscipes
GAGGTATGAGAATATCTGCCAACAGATTATAGTCTAAGAATTGTTATAACAATAAAAGAGAGAAATGAGTGAAACTATTAATGAATAGAAAGAATAAATTATTGTCTGTTTATTTCAATTGTATTAAGGCTCACGACGATCCCCTCAGCTATGATGGAGTTGTGCGCTCCAGTTCTTTAACAGCTCCGACACCATTAAGCCATTACTTCACAACACATTCGAGCGCTGATATGAATATCGATGCAACTGTCGGTCCAAATGGTGTTTCGACAGTCAATAGCACTCATAATTCCAGTCATTTGTATTCGACTCCGACCAGTGCAGCACCGGTTTTGTCTGATAAGACCCATCAACAGACTCAAAGTGCCTTAGATTCGGGTTCAGTCAAGTCAAACGGCAATCCAAGCAATGCGTCCGTCTCTATGATCGTACAGCAGGGAAGCTATTCCACAGCCCTTTCCGTAACCATTGCCATCGGCTGTTCGCTGCTTATACTCAATGTGTTGGTTTTCGCCGGAGTTTTCTACCAAAGAGATAAAAATCGATTGGAAGCCAAACTCATTCGTAAGAACTATCAGGTATTGCATTGTTTTATCGCTTCTGTTGTCTTTGTTTTCGATAACATTTCAATCATTGAATACAAATCTGAATAGAGATCCATCTGTTAGACAAATACATTGTATGTATTATCTATTGATTGAAGTGCTTTCCTCTCTCTTTAAGGTTCAGAAAATCGATGAGTTAAGTATGACTAAGAATCCCAGCTCTCACTCACCACTCAAACAGCACTTGGCGCCCATTGATGGCAGTCCAGCCACAGTCCATCTTCACGCCAACTCAATACAAAGTGATTACGTGTCGGGAATGGCCACTAGTGGTCAAAAGCATTCGCATAATTCAATGCTTATAACTCAAGAGCCGCTATCATGTCATGTGCCGATGCAATCGTCCAATAGGTTAACTCACGTGTCAATGGCCAACAGTACTTTTCACAATAATTCTGTGCGAACACTGCCGCGCACTGACCACAAAGTGGCCACTGTTAATGTGATTAATACCGGACCCAATACGGCTACACTGGGAAGGCATACGATATCCCAAGAGATGAGAGTTTGACAATTCAAGACTACATCAGTTTAATTGATAATTAAATGACTCAATTGGGCTGATTGTTAGTACAAAGCATTCTGTGCCTCAACCACTCAACCACTGGTCAGTTTGAAAGTCTGTGACATCAACTCTTAGACACTGATTGCAGCCATTCGGACACTAAATGACAAAACAATAATCGAATAATTGGACCAAAAAGTTGTTACAATTCGACTTTAATGACAAATATATTAATCATTTGATTCGGGTTTCCGTCAAATAGTGTGCAAAACATTTGTAAATAAGGTTTAAATACATTATTAAGTTTAAGATCACTTATAATAACGTTTTTTTCGATATAATAGTGTTTATTAATTGAGAGATCAAACAATTGTCTAATGGATTGAATCTATCGGTGATCTGACTGTCTGTCAAACTATTGTCTCAACTAATTATTTGTTAGACTTTCTCAACAAAAAACACTATTATTTACTGTGATATAGATTTTCATACAAAAGTCAAACCAATTGAATATCATTTGACAATAAAATCATTAAATTTTTATTCAAATCATTAAAATTATTCTCAAAGAAGTCAACAAACGATTGGTATTTATAGTGAAAACTCTTCACTTAAATTGCAATCAATATTCTTAAACGAATTTCCCATTAATATAATGGATGAGTTGTTTACAATTTAATCCATTTACGTAATGACTAGATTTTGGGTAATATATCCATACATTCATTCCATGTATTAATCATTTATAGCAAAGTCTCAACAAATTAATGAGTTTTATAACAAATTGCGTACAATTTTAACAAAAACTAATCTAATCTCATATCACAACAAATCTGTTCGAAGAAGAGGAACGGCTAAACCATTATCGAAGTAAATGTCGAACAATTAAAATGATTAAAGGTATCAAAAAATTCTAATAATTGTTAGTAATGTCTAACCCTCTCATAAAAAAGCATATATGCGGAGCTGTTGAGCACTTCAGATACATTTACTTCTAATACAGTTGCGTCTGAGATATAATACCATTTCATTTGATTGTGTGCATCAGTCCCGCGTCGGTAACAAATGAAATGACCAGAAGAGGCGTCTCCCAAATGGACGATAACTGAACACAACTTATATTTATATTTAGCTCTCAATGATTGCAAGCTTTGATTGAGTTCAGCGCTAGAAATGGAAATGAGGTCAGAATTAGCTGATGTGTCTGTCGTCTGGTTCTTGACTGGAGTGGACGCTCCACCGATTAGACCGATATTTATGTTCGAAGTCAGTTCAATAGTGGAGTTTTGCGAGCGATAGACATATGAATCCATATCCAGATATTCGGGGAAAATAATATTTTCGCATCGTTTTAATGGGTGTCCATTCGATAACCAGACCAGTCGTTGGATGTGAAGACATAAGAGTTGAGGCATTTTAGCGAAAGTCAACTTTTTGATGAACGCAGACTTACGTCTGGCATCTAATCGGTCGCTGTTTTTAATACATGTCTCACATCTGACTTCATGTATGACTTCATTGCTGACAAACTTATTCAGACAGTCGTGTAATTGAATGGGAATTCCAAACACATTATTCGGCATAACTAGAGATATGGCGTCGAATGTGTCCAAATGTAACGGATATTTATGACAACATTTTCTGCAATACAGTTGACTGCAAAGCATTCCTTTAGTCGGCAATGACTTTGCGATTCGATTATCCACTGGAGACGGACTCTGAGCACAGCCTCGAGTCTGTATGGAAGGACTTGTTTGAGAACCATTGCTGATAAGATCCTAAACCAATAAAATATTCAGAAACGTCTCATCAATTTTCATCACTTTTTGATGTCAACGAAAAACAGTTATAAAAGTTTTAAACAACAAAATAGAGAAAAACTCCGACAAAAAAGACTAAAAGCAAACACAAAACCAGATAACAAACCTCTATTAGTAGGGTGTCCTTCAACGAATACACGGGAAGCGATGAATACAATTCCGACTCTAATGTTTGTGTCATAACATTGAATAACTCGAATGCGTCCTAATTGGACAGAATACCAAAAATTCGAGATAAGAATAACGGCAAACATTATTGGAGAGCACTTAATATCGATCCGTGTTATGCATTACCTGTTCCTCATTAGAAATGGTCCACTTGTGAGCTCTGAGTGCATTCAATACGTCTATAGGACTGTTATACGATTCACATGTCTGGCCGTCGACCGAATCGACCGATTTATTATTCAAAACTTCATTTAAACAAAAGGAAAGATTGAGTTACGAAAAAATTATACGAATTAACATTAATTGTTAATGAATTGGAGATGCAATCAAACAAAACTGCCCTAACAACTTTTAACGATTGGTTTGGGTTTTAGAGACTTTAGATATCGTTAACCAAAGATTTTTTTGTGCTTCGCTTCGAAAATAACGAGAATTTCTATTATTAATAATTAAATTCAGAGCAGAGGATAATACGATTAAAATTTAATACTAACATAAATCCCATTTAAAGCCATTAAATTCAGTAACATTTGAGTCAAACCTTAATTATTAGAATAAAAATAACTTTTCATTTGAATTGAAATTTCAAATTATTTTCAATGACTTCGGTTTTGTTAATCATTTGACTGAAAAATCAAATTCACTCTAAAAACGAGAAACTCATTAAAGAGTTGGCAAAAAATGTTTGAAACAAAATCGATATCAAAGAAGAGGCAGAAAATAATTGGAGAAATTCAGTGCTCTTTCGATCAGCACTTGTTTTGACTCAAAGGACGAATATTTTTGTATAGACTTACCATTGATTGTATTGAGAAGACTATATGTAAGGCTATTATTTCGTTCATTATGTAAACCATTGGCGTAATTAAGCCACGAATCCATTGATTTCAGCGAAGAAAACGACTGAAGAATTGCATTAATGAAACACTGATTTCCATAATTGTAGAGACCGTTCACTCCTTTTCCTAAACAATTGATTCGGACATTAAGTCAACGATTATTGCAAACCATATATGAAGAGGACTAACGATTTAGAAGACAAATAAATGTTTGACTTACCCCTACATCCAACTCTTCTCGACTTTGTCGGCCTTTGTTTGGGTCCGTAGAAGACATAGACAGCGGACACCAAACCCAAAGACAAAGCACTCAACACAAGAGTAATATTTGATTCAAACATTTCTTCTTCAGTCAAAGACAGCACAAAATTTAAGAATCAAAATCAAAGAATCGGAAAAACATTTTTGGAGTCAGATATGAGACCAAAGAAAAGACAATTTTGTCGTTTGTTTAACAAAACTTATGAAAAAGGATATATTTTTTTGGCAAAACTGCTCCACAAATGTGTGTCAAAAAACAAATGCAAAAAAAATTCAAATGCCTTCAAATGCCATAAATTTTATGCACTATTTGTCTGTCACTTGAAATCATTTTAAAGCAAAAAAGCAATTCTTGAGAATCAAAATATTGTTTGTTTTGTTTGTCTATTATTTTGAAATATTGATCCCAAAAATGATTGTTCGAAGTAAAAGGTTTGTGCTCTCAATTGCTCTCAAACTTGTCATTCAAATAATTCAGACAATAAATCAATAAAAAGAGAAGCCTTTGACTCACAATTGAAACCAACGTTTGGGTTAACACTTATTTAATATATGATTCACTAAAACTATGATTTATTAGCAATTAATTGGTTTCACAAAACATCAAAAGCAATGATTTGCACTCTTTTTCACGTATTTATAGATAACTTTAAATAAACAAAATATTATCGTTTCATTCAATCACTCATTAATGGAGTGTTTATCGTCTAAAACACTGATTGAGAGTTAAATTTTAATCCATTTGAATATCAATGAATAGGAAATCAATTAATTGAACCAAAAGGAGTCAAAACTCAAATAATTTCACTTTTGTGTTGTTATTCAATGAGTTCAATGACCGCACATTTGTGTCATACTTTCAATCGATATGACCATTGAGTCAAACATTAATATTGAGTAAAAGGCTTCTTAAAAGCACTCGTAATTGATGTATGAGTGGTGTTCACCATTACTTGTGAGCCAATCAGAGCAGAGATGTGTTAACAGTTTAAATTTGAAATATAAGGGCATTTGAGGAACAGTTAAAAGTTAGTCAAACCTAACGTTGATTACATTCAAACAACTTCTCATTAAAATTCATTCAAATTTTATTGTCTTTTATTTACAAGTTTTTAGTTAAGCTTTTATTAAATAAAATCATATAATCAATAAGTTATGGCTCCTATTGTGACAATGGCCGGCCCGAAGACACCGCACGGCAAAGAGACCACATCCGTAGATATTATGCAAAACATCAAAGTCTTTGTCAGATCGCGTCCATTGAAATCCTCTGAAAAAAAGAATGTCATTGAAGTGATTCCCGATCGTAAAGAAGTTCGTATCAATGAGTCGAAGAACTCAAACGAGAGATACAACAGTAAGACATTCACTTTCGACAACGTATTCGGTGCGGAAACTAATCAGATCGAAGTGTACCGATCGGTCGTTGAGCCACTCATAGAACAGGTTGTTATGGGCTATAATTGCACTGTCTTTGCCTACGGCCAGACCGGAACAGGTAAGACGTATACTATGGAAGGCGAGCGCAGCAAAGAAAACGATGTGTGTTCATGGGAAGACGACCCAACCGCTGGAATCATTCCTCGAGCCCTTCATCAACTGTTTGAGACTCTTTTGTCTGAGAGTACGGAACATACGGTCAGAGTTTCTTTTTTGGAGCTCTACAACGAAGAACTCTATGATTTGTTGAGTCCTATCGACGACACCACAAAACTCAAGATTTTCGAAGACAACACTAGAAAGGGATCGGTTATTGTGGGCGGACTCGAAGAGATTACCGTTCAATCAAAGGCCGAAATTTATGAAATTTTGAAAAAGGGTTCGGCGAAGCGTCAAACAGCTGCCACTCTTCTGAACGCCTGTTCCAGTAGAAGTCATACCATATTCTCGGTGACGGTTCACATCAAAGAGAACAATGGCATCGATGGCGAAGATTTGGTTAAAATCGGTAAACTCAATTTAGTCGATTTGGCCGGAAGTGAGAATATCGGTCGTTCGGGTGCTATTGACAAGAGAGCGCGTGAGGCCGGAAATATCAACCAGTCTCTTCTAACACTCGGAAGAGTTATCACTTCATTAGTGGACCGAACCCCACATATACCATACAGAGAGTCAAAACTCACCCGTCTCCTTCAGGAATCACTCGGCGGTCGAACGAAAACTTCAATTATCGCAACCATTTCTCCGAACATCGCTGACGCCGACGACACACTGTCCACTCTCGAGTACGCCCAGAGAGCAAAGAAGATTACAAACAAACCTGAAATCAATCAAAAACTCAGCAAAAAGACGCTTTTGAGGGAATATACCGCAGAAATTGAGAGATTGCGTCGCGATTTGGCCGCTTGTCGGGAGAAGAATGGCGTTTATGTGGACGCGAATAACTTCAATCAAATGGAACAACAAATCAAAGAACAAACTCAAGAAATTGAAGACAAAACGGCACACATTCAGACTCTAACAGAAGCGATGTCCAGAATTCAGGTCCTTTTCGATGAGACCACAGAACAATTGGAGGTCACAAACAAAACATTGGCCACCACTTCCAAGAAGTTGACCGAAACCAAACAGGATTTGATGGTCACCCGTACCGATAGAGACGAACAAAAGTATTTGGTTGAGGCACACGTCAACTCTGAGAAAGTGCTCTCAGGACAGGCTAAAGAACTACTATCTGTCGCCGAAGTGACCACAACTCATGTCGAAAAGCTTCACGAAAAGGTTGACCGACAAAAGAGTGTGGAGACAAACAATTTGTCCAAAACTAAGGATTTCCAGGTTTTTGCAAAAAAATTAAACTTTTTTTACTAAACTTTGATTTTAGGAAAAATTCTCGGAAGACATGAAGTTATTGGAAAATTTGGTTTCGATTACAACCTCTTCATATACCGACACTTTGGAGGAAATGCAACAATCGATTAAAACTGACATCAATTCTGTCGATGATATTCTATCCAACTCTCAGAACAAAATCACTTCTTTGACTCAATCGGTGGTTGGATACAAAACTCAATTCACATCGATTTTCACGAAAGACCGGGTCGTTTTGGAACAGTCGATATCCATTAAAGAAGCGGTGGAACAAATCGATTCGAATGTTGTTCAGGCCTTCAATGGTATATTGTCTTCAGTTGAGGCCACAAAGGAAGCAATTTATGAAGATATCGAAAAATTGAGTCAAATTATTGCTCAGCAACGGCAGGATATCGAGGAAAAAGTGATGAAACAGATTAGTTATCTTAAAAAAGTCTCCAAAATGACTGCCAATTCATTTGAATCCATCAAAAAGGAACATAATGCTATATTCAAGTCTCAAAGTATGATTAAATTATTTAAAAATTCCAAATAATTTGAATAACCTTTTTTCATTCAGATGAAGGGATGTCAGCTCTTATGGCTCAGATTGAGACCAAAGGTCGACAAAGCTCTGAAGCCTATAAAGCGATTGAACACCAATTTGATTCTTTCAAGAATGCGATGGAAACTCAATTGAATGACATTAAAGTGCAACAAAACAAAGCCAGAGTTGATTTAGAGGAAGGAAACACTCTATTGTTAGACTCACTCAAAGAGAAGACAATTTCACAAATGAATTCTTCGAATGATTTTAACTCAAAAGTGGAGGTCTTTGCCTCAGAAATCCGTTGTGAAGAAGCCGTTGGACTCAAACACATCTCAAGTATCGATGAATTAAATACAGAGAAGACTCAACAATTGATGAATCAAATGAACGAAATTAACACAAACAACACAAGTCTTCCGAATCAGACCAAACATACCATTGAAAGCAGAAAAGAAGAGTTTACTCAACAAATCACTCAAACAAAACAATTGATCGGCGACTCAATCAAAATGTCTGACAAACAGTTGTCAGTTAAACAGACGACTCTTAAGTCGATGGAAGACTCTTTCAATGAGGGAATTGAAGAACAAAAATCTTTGGTCGCAGACATCGCTCAGAACGTGCAACAAATCGGCGATTGTGTTGAAGAGAAGACATCCGAAATGATACGATTATCACAAACAATGGAAAAGTCACAAATCAGAGAAATTGAGAACAGATACAAGAGCTTCGATGCGTTCGTCAAAAATGACTTAATCAAAGACATTGCCACCGGAACTACTCCACAGAAGACATCTTTCAGTTTTCCGCGTGAATTAGCTGAAACATCTCCTCACCAGCGAATTCTGGAGCGCTTTAGACTCGTCAACGCTTGCAATACACCACTTCCTGAAACAGAAGAACAAGATTCAGAATTCTTGTCTTCTAGCGGTTCCAGCAGTAGTTCGTTGAAAAGTCTGTCCTCTAATGACGAGAATACTATGCCCTTAACAGATAAACAGAAGCGAAAGAAAGTCGGTCTCAGCTCCAAATTCAAATCCAAGACTAAACTAGAATCGGATCACACCTTTTCTGTGGATAAAGATCCGTCTCTGCGGCCATCACTCAATCCGAAAGTTTTGAACACAAATCGTAATAATTAATTGTATTCAATATCTGTGTAAATAAGTATCAATTTTTTCAGAATTAATATTTGTTTGAATTTTGAGCACAATTTTTAATATTTTTGTCGCATCCTTTCGGAGATAATCTTCGTTTTAAAAACTTATTTCTATTTAAAGTTTTTTAATACAAAATTCAAACTTTTCAAATAAAAGCATTTTTAAACGAAACCATTCAGTCTTTCAATATCTTAAACTTAGAGACAATTTATTGATTGATATAAATATCGATTTGAAAAATTAATTTTAATTAATGAAAGATTTTATGACAATTGATAGGCCGGGAATCTACTGCTCTTTGGATGCATCAAATCTGATAAGTAGTAGACGGTTCCTCCCAATCCTTCAAACATGGAAAAAGGTGTATCGGGGTTACGACATCCTTGTTGTCCATAATGACAGCACCATTCGCCGAATTTGATGGCTTGATACAGATATTTGGGCTCATCCAACAACTGATAGAGCCTTAGAAATGCATAGCCATTACCTGCGGTCCCGTGACATAAACCATATCCTAGATTCATAAGTTTTAGAGAAATTCAATAAATTGTTTCTAAGTTATTGAAGGTCTTACCCTTTTTGAGGAGTCCTCTCTTCCAAATGCATTCACAGCTGTCTTTGGCTGCCGTCAGATATTTTTTATCTTTGAATGTTTGATACGCCAAACAGAACAGATGGACAGCGCCCGGACATCCGTGACACCAGTGTACTAACACATCGGATAAGTCATCCAAACCCGAAGGAAAGTTGCCTGAAGTTAATTGAATCGATAAAATGAAATCAACAGTTGGTTTAACCAATTGGTTGATTTCTTCTGTCGTCAGGTATTGTTTTGCTTCCAAAAGTAAAGCCATAATTCCGATCAATCCATGAGCGGCGCCGACGTATGAAGTTTTGTACCAATAGTACATTAGCGGACACTTTTCATATGTCTTATCATTTTTAGCTGTTTTCTGACCCGACCTCAGAATAGCGTCGACAACAGCTCTGATGTCGTTATTATCAATAATTTGATTGGAATTTGGAATCAATTTTCTGACAAAAAGCAAAGAATAGAGAAAACCAGATCTGCCGTAAAGAAGTTCGTCCGCCGTTTTAGAATTGATATCAATCGTGAAATTAACCATTGATTTCAATGAATTCAATAATTTGTTGGAATGGTTTTGATAGCCTTTCAAGTGATGAACCACTGCTCCAATGCTTAAGACTCCGGAATCGCCCAAAAGAAACGAAATATCATCTCTTCTGAGCTTTAATTTCTTAATTATGGGTTCAGTAAATGACAAACATTTGTCCAGAAGTTTAGTGTCATTAAAGACATTCGACAAATGAAGATAAAGGAGTGCAAAACCAGTACTTCCCGTATAAACGGTATAATCATTTGAATCAATATTTTTGTTTATATTTTTTTCCAAATGATTGAAGAGATTTGTGAAGCTTTCGGACAAAAAGGCTTTTGTTTTGTCATTCATTTGACACGAATTCGGTGTCAAAACAGTATTAACCTCCGAATAGTCTTCAAAAGGATTATCGAAATGTCTTTTTGTAGACATTGTTTACAATTAAATTATTTTGACTTTTAATTCAAACACTAATTAATTGAATCATAAAAGTCGTCGAAATTATTAAAATAAAGAGCTATTGATTTGATTTCAAAAGGGATTCAAATGATTGTTGTTTTGGAAAACGATTTTTATGGACTCAAAACATATGTTTGAAAATGTGTTTGAATTTCAAATGTTTTAAAAGTCTTTTATTTTAATTTTATTGAATATGATTTTATTGATATAATTATTTTGGGAATCAATTTAAAGGCAATATTTGTCTAAAAGAGTTGTCAACTCTTCCGAGAGATACTAAAACTCATATTATAAGAGATTCAGACATTTTTTTACTCAAGAATTTCGTCAAATGAATAGCGAAGACATTTCCGACTCAACTCAAGAAACACAAACGAATAGTTCTTCAAAATATGACTTACAGTCTGAGTGTTTTGACGCTCACTCCTCACTGGTATCAGACATGACCCAGGTTCAAATTCCCGTGCCCAGTGCTCACACTTTCAATAATATCGATGAGTATTTCAGTAAAAGTTTCAGTAAATTAAAACCATTGCAAATGAAAAGCAGTTCCAAAACAGCGCCAATCATTGAAAGAACTCTAAAACTTGAGGCATGTCTTCCCTCTCGTCCTCAAAGACAAGAACTACCGACTGTGTTGACCAGAATGAAAGGAGCCATTAAAGGACCGAATAATTTACTCCTCAAATGTCTCAATAAACGGATCAAAGTTTTTATCCGAAGACGAAAAAGTGTTAAACTATTTTCTGAGCGCTTCGGTTGGATTTCAGGTCTTCTGATGGCATTCGACAAACACTACAACCTTTGTATGACTGATGTCGATGAAAAATATCAACGATTAGACAAAAACAATGAGACAATCAATGTTTGCAATCATATTAAACAGCTGTTCATTAGAGGAGATAATGTGGTTCTCATTGGTTTCGTTTAAAAATTCTTTTATTTGAAAATAAGTTTGAATTTTGTATAAAAAACTTTAAATAGAAATTAGTTTTTAAAACCAAGATTATCTCCGAAAAGATGTGACAAAAATACTAAAAATTGTGCTCAAAATTCAATCAAATATTAAGTTGTCTTTTCTTTGGCTGAGTCTAACAATTGAGTTGATTTCACTCAATTTGACTCAATTTTTCGAAATCTTGATTAATGGCTTCCTTTGTCGCCTCAAATGAAGACAATATACAATTTGTAAATAAAAGAGAACATAATTTGAATAAATTTCAGTGAGAAGTGGTTTCATTGGAATCAACATTAAATTTGAATTTCGTCAAGTCGTTAGGTTTGGTGTGGATCTCAGGAACTACTGGTGATAATTGAATGAAACTTGCATATTTTATAGATATTGATGTGTTTATTATAACATAAAAGTTTCAAAGTTTTTTGAGCACAGGTTAATTTTTTAAGAACAAAAAAAGATGAAATTTATTCTAAAAATTATGTCAAGTCAATAAGTTTAGCTAGCGCACGCACACAATTTACATGCAAAATTCAATGCTATTTGTATGGGATTTGGACAGGGGTATAGTTTTTGAGTTATTTGACAATATTAAAATGAAGAATTTACAAATTAATATTTGCAACTTATACCTAGTTTAACTATTCATACCTTGGTGATGTTAAAAAAGGCTTATCTTATTGGATTTTTATTTGCCAAGTAAATAAACAAAAAACTAATAAAATATCATCGAATTTAATATGAATTCAATATAAAGTTATAAGGTTTTTGTTTAACCATGTGCCCTTTCTTTAAAATTAAATATATCAAATTTTTAACATCTTATGATATTAGCTACTTTAGTCCTAAATATTTCCTGAAAGATTTGATTAATCATTTTTCAATTAATATTGTCAAATAACTCAAAAACTATACCCCTGTCCAAATCCCATACAAATAGCATTGAATTTTGCATGTAAATTGTGTGCTTGCGCTAGCTAAACCTATCGACTTGACACGATATTTTAGAATAAATTTGATCCGAAAAAATTAACCTGTGCTCTAAAAACTTTGAAACTTTTATGTTATAATAAACACATCGATATCTATAAAATATCCAAGTTTCATTTAATTATCACCAGTAGTTCCTGAGATCCACACCAAACCTAACGACTTGACGAACACTGTACATGTATTCAATAATTGTATTGACATTAAGTAAAGGATAGTCTCAGTTATAAATCTAGTGATGCAAATTCACTAAATTAGCAAGAGTAAATGTGATTGTTTTTGAAAAATGACTCAATTGACTGGTTTGTCACTTATTGATGAGTGTCTTCACTCGCATATCATAACTGTTAGGTTTGGCAAAGAATTCCAAACAGAGAGGAATGACTGCAGTCATGCTCTTTAGTTGAGTCATAAGTAAGTCATAAATATAGTAAGAAATGCACTTTTCTTATGACTGACTGAAAGGAAATTTTTATTTTGAAAACTCTTACCGTATTACTTCACTTTTTAACACATGCCGGTATAAATTGAGATTGAGGATAGTGCCAGTATAATTCGAATTTACAGGTATGTCGGTTTAAATAAATATTTAATCATGTTTTTCTATGTCACCTTTCTCTGCATAAACCGTTTTATACTCACAATATTCTTGTTTTCTCATAAACACGGTTTAAAAATATAACTAAATGTTAATATTAGTTATAAACTCTTCTCAAATTTAAATATTAGGATTAATTCAAACCCAATTTCTAGACATTTGTTTATCCTTGCTTGTATTTTAAATTCCCTAAACCTCATTTTATACCGTCATGCTGGTAGAGATCATTGATGTATTTTTAGGGAAATGGTTCACTTCATTTATATCGGAAATGCACCAAAATGTGAGGTAATACGGTAGGTTTAAAACAAAATAAAGGAAGCCTTAGGAAGGCCTCAATTCTGTCATTAGTGGAAGGAATAAACGATTTCACTGAAATTCTCCTTTCAGTTCAAAATATCAAAGGGTTGACACTCAGAGGGTTCAGTCACTCTCTCTGTGAGGGTTTATTCCTATTCTTAAGAGTGAGCTTTTGATTCACAGAACTTATTTAAATATTAACTTCAGAAGTGTTCACATCATTTGCTCTTCCGATCCATTTGTTGCAAAGAAATGGTAATGAATTTAAATTATTTCTTAACAATAAGTTCTTTATTTATATTGATTTTAGTCAGAAAATAATGAAAGTGTTTATCCAGAAATGGATTACTTTATGGATGAATCAAACAGTGATATAATCTTCATAGTCGACGGCCGAAAAATTCCTGCCGTTAAAGCGCTGTTGTCTCACAAGAGTAGAGTATTTCGGGCGATGTTTTCCGGAGACTTCAAAGAATCCAAAGATAAGAAAGTGATTGTCGAAGACCTGAACGCCGAAGCCTTCAAAATAATGATTCGTTACATATATTGCGATCAATTGGTATTTGACGGCGAATGCGATTATTTGATGGCAATCGAAGTCTACAAATGTGGTCACAAGTATCAACTCAAACGACTTATGTATTGTGTCGAAGAATATCTGATTCCAATGATTAATTTGGATACTTTTGAAGAATTCTGGAGATTCTTCGCTATCTATGGAATGGATATATTCGCCAAAACAGTGGAAAAGTTTGTCGAAAAGAATTTGGATCACTTCTTAAGCAAAAGCATGGATGAAATCAAAAGAATCAATACTTTGACCGACAATTTCCTTATGGAACTCATTATTAAAAGAATTGATAATCAAAGCAAAGAAATGAAATCATTTACTGATCAGGTGAAGAGCTTCTTTAAAGCTCCCGGAAAGGCTATTATCACCATCGATGACATCCATTACAATAAAAGAAAGACTGAGGATCAGCTCTTTGTTGTCACTTATAAGACAAGTATCGGTAGTAGAGAAACAATGCAAACAAACTTCGGACAGCCCTCAAGATTTTTATTTCAATAAATGTTTTTCGCATCGATTTTATATAATCTCTATTTTATACCCAAATAAATAAAATTTATATTTTACTCAATTTATTAATGATTTTTTGTGTAGATTTAAAATTGATTCAAAACTTCATTTAGTTTAATATCTTTTGATCTCAAAATTGATTAAAACGACGACAGATTCTGTCAATGGATTTATGTCTTCATACACTCGATTCAGACCTAAGCTGTCATTTGTTGAGAAGTATTTGCCATACATTCTGTCTTTGGTCTGAAAACCAAATATACCGACGGAAGGGAACACTGTTTGGAAGGCAGTCGTGAATCGCTGCGAAAAGTTGTCGCTATTGGCGAAGACATAACCAATAGTTATGCGATTCCTCAACTCATCGCAATCAAAATCCAAGCCTTTTCTCATTTGTTGTAATTGAGGCAAAAACTGATCGTCACTCGAAGTGGATATCACAGAACTGGCGGTTCTAACACTTTGTCCGCTAACTGTAATAATCAAATGTTCGCGAAGAAGACAGTCTTCATTGACGACCGCCATAACAACTCCGCCTCCAAACGAAACGTTGTAATCAAGTTTTGACATCAGAATAGAGATCTCTCTTTTCGTT
>JAQGCS010001259.1:0-14799 GCA_034702105.1 Fuscozetes fuscipes
AGGAAAAACATAAAAGCCTTCTCCCAATGTTTGATAGAATAATCGATAGAAGGCTTGAATGAGCCATCGCTTGGCATCTCCTCTCTCCAATTTCATGGAACTTTTTTTATTCAAGTTCTATTTATCAAGCAATAAATTAAGCGAATTCTTTATTTTCTTTCTTTTTTATTATTATCGAAATTGCGATTCGCCTATAAATAGAGGACAAATATGGCAATGAATTGATTTGAATGCATTTGTCTCAGAGCATAATCTTAGTGCTGAGCAAATAATGGGTCCATATGTGCTCCATATTAAAGATTCTAAACTAAATTACTCGAAATATATTGAATTAAGTCGAACACAATTTGTCGGCGTTTTGTCTTAAATCTCATTTTAGTTTTGATATTCAAATATAAAGAAATGAAAATTTCAATCATTTTATTGATTTCCAATTTGAAGAATGCATTCCAGAGATGATTGAAATTGTGTACAAATTTTCAAATCATTGAACGGTTGACACAATTCTGTTACTATTTTGTGAAATGCTTGAGAAGGGAATGGATTTCGTAATCAATTTAGTTTTAAAATAAACAATCAATTAGTTTACAAATTAAAGTCATTACAAATTGAAGCAAATTTTTAAATGCAAATTAGGAATCAATCAAAAGCCTTACAAGAGTTGCTAATTGATTTTAAATCATCAAAATCAACAATTATTCAATCAATTAACCTGCAATTTGTTCACTTATTTGTAAACTTTTTCATTAAATAACAATTTCACAATTTTCAGTGAATTCATTGCTAGAAGTCTTATCTAATGTGGGGTTAGAACAATTGTTCATAATTTCAACGCAAAGACTGCATTCAAACAACACATCGAGTGTTGATTAGTGAAGGACTGGGACCGGAATGCAATGCAATGACTGAACGAATGAGAAATGAATGTATTCATTGTCTACTGGGAATCACAATACCATTTGGAGAGAGAGAGAGAGAGAGAGAGAGAGAGAGAGACTGCAATATTGGGTCTACTATTACGGGCCATAATTACTGGTGAAGAGCTATTCTGTCTTTGAATGTTCGCTTCTCTTCACTTATTCGTTGTATTGTTGGCCTTTTTTCAGGTGAATCTCTTCACTGAGTCAAAGACTGACCAAAACAACTGATATATTGATTTTGAGATTCTTTTCTTTTTGTTCTTCGCTTTTATTTTTATTTTGTCTTTTCTGACAATAAATGCTTTGATTAGGAAAAGAACAAAATTACAGCAAATTTCCCTTAACTTAATTGAAAAAATACGTTTTCCTTAATTTAATTGAGAACAGAGAAAAGGTTTTTCACTATTTAGAAGTGAGCAATGAATATTCAACAAGTAAAAAAAATAAAAACACTTAAGAATCAAATTTTATTTTTTAAAAGGAATTCAATTAAGTTAAAAATATTGTCACTATTGATATAAAATTGAATTATTAGATCAATGGATGCTTTTATTTTAAAGTTGATCTAATATTTGTTCACTTTTTATTAGACAAATATTAAGAAAGAATTGGTTTGCGATCAAAGGAAAGACATAAAAAAAGTAAAATCCGTTCGACAAACACATAATGAATGTGAACTCACAAAACGGATTCAATTGAAATATAAGATCAGTTAAAGCGAAGCCAACTCTTGACTGCAATCAAACGTTTTGTCAAATCCCTTGTGTCCAACGAAATGGCAAATTATTGTTCAGCAAAATCTCTCTCTCTCTCTCTCTCTCTCTCTCTCTCTCTCTCTCTCTCTCATTCTCTACATATGATATAACATTCTATAACGTTCTTCTATAACATATGAGTACTTAATGGATAAAACTTATCCTGATTATAGTTATTGAGAGTAAATTAAATTAAAAAGCGACTCATCTTTTCAGAATTGCATTTTATCTAGTATGTCACGATTTAAAAAAAAGTTGAAAAATAATTGAATTATAGTTCAAAACACAATATCTAACAAAACAATCATCTCATTAAAAAGTAGAGTATTAAATTATACTGAATCATCAATTAAAGGCAAGGGAAATTATTTCGTTCATTTCAAATATGGAGTTGGGATTGCTAATCAGAGTTTTGACCTATCGCATTTGCTGATAAATTGATTAAAACAAGATTAATTAAATGAGTACAGTCTGAAGAGAATCGAAATTTGGGATTTTCATCGATTATTATTAGATAAGACGAGAGAATAGTTGAGTAGATTTTGCTTTTAGGCTATTCTCCTGACACTCGACTGATTATAATGTCGTGACGTCTGCTCTCAAATGTTCAATACTTGAATTAGTGGTTTACTCAGCCCTTCAAAGCAATGAAGAGAATAACTATTTTATGTTTTAGACTGAAATCTCGAGAATTTGTGTCTCATTTGTTTGTTTGTTTCAAATGAAGAATTATATCCTTTTGTGCGACGAAAACATCAAACACCGATATTTCAAATTCAATATTCGATTGTAAAATCGATTCTTGTATTGAATTACTCGAATTCATTATAAGAAAAAACATTCGCTTTTATTCAATATATTGTATTCAAAACTGAATGCAATTCTAAAAAAAATCTATTAAAATTCAGATGAGGTCTCGTTTTCTGGCAAAACAATAGTTATTTCCGAACTTTAGAAAATATTTTTCAATTTGGAAAACGATTTGTACTTCGAGTTAAGGTTTTAAGTTTTGCATCACTTCTATTGAAAGCCAAGTTTCAATTTTAGGCATAATTTTGTGACAAAATTATAGATCACCGAAAAAGAGGACAAAAGCACTAAATTATTATCATTTGTCATATCATTGCGACGATTAATGCAATAAAAACAGTTAAGCCATACGTCGCTCTCATTCAATGTCTTGTTAACAATTTTGCCAAATATTATGCTCGACACAAGAGGTTAGACCGAAGTGGAGAGAGAGAGAGAGAGAGAGAGAGAGAGAGAGAGAGAGAGAGAGAGAGAGAGAGAGAGAGAGCTGTCGGTCATCACAGAATCCATGTTCAGCGCATCCGAGCATTGCATTTGACCGAAAAAACTGTTTGAAAGGAAGCAATCAAATGAAGTGCTTTTTTTTGCTCTAGCTTTCTGACCCTTTACTTATACGGTATTGCAGTATCTGAACTATTCATCGTTTGTGTGACTGGCGCTCCATTCGGTGGTATTGTTAGAGCGAACCAACTCTTGAACATAAAATTCATGGCACTGTTGGCTCAAACATTATCTGCTTGAATAATGGCCAGTAAGAGGTCCTGACAGACAGTGTCTCTCCAGTCTATACTAATAATATATGTGTTATAAGTTTTTTTTTGTGCCTTAAATAATGCGAATCAAGTGCTGTGTTTAAGCAAAGATTGTTTCGATTGCTTTCTGTTCAGTGAATGCATTGAATGGGAATCCAAATTGATTTATATGAAAATGCATACAATTTATCGATTTATTGATAAATTTTCACATTAAATGATAAACTCTTTCTTTTCTTTTCTTTTCATTTATTCTCTATTCTAAGTATTCTTCTTATCATCCCTTCGGCCGAAACATTGATTTGTTTTCTCTCTCTTTTTGTTTTGCATAAAAATAGCCTCAAAACAAAATCTAATAATTTATGAATAATTTCGCTTTGAGTATAATGTTTTTAACATTAGTTCAAAGGTTCTTGACTTTCAATAATTAGATTATATTGAATAACAATATATCTAGGCCGCTTTATTTTTCAAGATGAATATTTTATCACACCTAATTCATCAAGCCTGAATAGAATTCAGTACTAACTCATCGCAATTATTAGAGCTTAAATTTGAAATCATAGAAGTTTTAAATTGTTTATGAGTTTTGCAAATACGGATGCATTTAAATAAAAATTGTTGGATCAAAAACTTATCTATTTAATTATTATTTATTTAACATAAAAGGCTCGAATACATTTGATATCATTTAAAATTTAAACCATAAGTTCACTAAAATTTCTGAATTAGATTATTCTTTATTATTGCCCACAAAATTAGTGATTCCAATAGTGATGCTGTGCGTGAATGGTCTGTCCATCTGTTGGCTGAGAATACAATTTTCATATCGATTGTGAATTGCAACAAAAAAATCAATACTAAAATCAATGGTCTCTTCAATTCTCTATTGTTTAAATACATATTTAAAAAGTACTAGACGTTTAATGAAATAACCTTAGTTATAAATAAATAACATATTATCTTAATATTGACGTTTAAATTGTGTATTTACAAAACTAAGTTCTTTTATTGAATTATCCATTTTAATGACCTTCATTATATTGATTATCATTAAAACCTCTTGGTAGCATTGACTAATTTTTCATCTGTATAAAAGTTAAACCGAATGCTATTAAGTATTATCTCGAAAATAATTATTTTAAAGTTTTAATTGACTGCAAAATGAATGGACGACAATACGAGTGCAATGCAGGAAAGAGTCCTTTTGGGAGCAGTTTTTTGATGAAATTCTTTCGAAACTAAATTCATTATAACTGGAAATAAAAGCCATAATTAAAAGTAAATATTTATTCCATGCGATTAAGTCCTGTAATTTTGGTGCAAATGTCCGACAATTAATATCAATTACGCCGAATGTCTGCTGAAGTATAAACTGTTTTAAGTCATTAGATTAAAAATAGTGTCAAAATTCAAGGCTTTTTACATACGAATAATAAATGTTATATAAATGTGTATTAAGAGTAGGCCTTAATAGAGGGCTATATGTTTCGCAAAATTAAACGACAAATTATATGACAAGTAATGAATAGATTCGTATGAAAGTAATAATAATAATAAGTTTGCATCACTTGAATACAAAGGCAAAGCAATGGCACAAAAGTGTATAAACTCATCTAGTATATAAACTGCATATTGTTTCTGAACCATTAAATGAGACCAACAGTAAATCAAACACAGAATTTACCGCATATTCACTATTCAAAGCAATTATTATGTTTTCCAATACTTTACTCTTCCCTCTCTATTATATCCGGAAAGTAATGTTATTTTTGAGCAATGAATTCAAAAGTCAAATAGCTTTCCGATCTCTCTCTCTCTCTCTCTCTCTCTCTCTCTCTCTCTCTCTCTCTCTCTCTCTCTCTATCTCTCTCTCTCGACTATCAAAATAAAAACGAATTTTGATTAAATTTTAAATATAATTAATTCAAAAATTCAACGAATGAATGAATTTTAGAAAGCAGTCCATTATTTATAAAGTAAAAAAAGTCTAGATACAATTTGGTTTGAAATATATGTTCCATTTATTATTCTTTAATTGTTTTAATAATGAAGCTCTAAATTAATTATTAAAGACTGAAATGGATTTGTCTGATGGAAAATTAGTTTTAATGGTTTATTTGCTTATTTCGACAACAATTTACTCAAATATTTCACTTTTGTTTCTAATTCTAACAATAGATATATGAATGAGAAAAATATTTAAATGAACTGCCGGTCAAACAAAGACTAATAGGCTTTTAGGACAATAAGTATCAGAAAACAGTTTTTACTCAAATTATGTGATCTATTATTAAACGATATGAAAAAGGGAGCAAAAAATGAGACAATCATTAAAAGGCCGAAAAAAGATCAAATTTGAAACACAATATGCAAGTTATATACAACTTTTGACATGGATGAGCAACGTTGCAAAATCAAATTAGCATGATTAGTCTGCGAATGCAAGGCTTACTCGCTTGCCTGCACCATGCACATCTCTGTATATTTATTATATGGGAAAACAGTTTAGTTTTTTACTTTCGTTTGCGTTCGGGTTATCGGAGATAAAAGTCAGATAATATTCTCATTAATGAAAAATAAGATGTGTTTTGCGGTCAATAAAATGGAGACAACAGAAAACAACAAAACAAAACACATTTAGATAACTAAAACAAATACACAAATCTATAAATGTGTGGAATATTTATAATTTATTAGAGACTATAGACATATAAAAAGGAAAAGATTTACAGATAAACCCAAATGACTTAAACTCCAGCAAAATAAGAACAAAAATAGAAGAATTGGAACTCGTCTTAAGTGCAAAATCCAATCGATGTCTTCGACTGTTTGTCTTTCATACGGGTCTGTCCTCACATGTGTTATACCGATATATAAATAAAAAGAAATAGAATTTAGTGTCGAATCGGATCGACATTCACTAAAGTAATTCATAATCACTGAGATATTCACTTCAAGTGAAGGACAGAATATTCTAAGCCTTATATTTCGATAAAAGCATTTCGATTCTCAATTATTTTCAGACACACATTGAGTTCACATAAATGTTAAGAGAGTTTTGTGGAGAATCACAAGAAATCAGATTAAATGTATCGAAACTTTTTCTTATCAAATATATTGAATCTGTTTATGAAAAGAGACACCAATAGAGAGTGTGTCACCATATTTATGTGATTACCAAGGGAATCCACATTTCACAACTTGTTTTGTTGCAGAGAATGTGTCCCAGTTTTGAATTGATTGTCAAAATGACATTTCTTCTAATAATTCACTTCGGATTCACTTAATGTTACTTTATTTTCGAATTTAATTCTGATTTTAATCTTAACTTTGGTTCTAATCCTTTGCTTTTAAGACAAAAGTGTTTCAAAAACTATTTTCAAATACTAAACATTTTAAGACACAAAAAAAATTAATCGATTCCTTACTTAAAAACCCATTATTTTTGGTTAACTGTATTTTAAGAGAGAATACGACTTGTGTTCCGTTCGGTTGTGTTCCGCTCTCACTGTTCTTTTCCATCACAGAAGGAGTGCTCAAAATAATTGATTACTGGATACTTTTTTCTATGTATTCTTATGTAATATATTTGTCACTAATGTTATACGGTTTGAGAGTATTGTGAAAAATGTTTAATTCGTGAGACGTTCGCCAACTATTGTTAACTAACCAAATGAATGTCAGACAAAGCAATTGGCGTTTCGTCTCTTATGATCAGAACTTTCATTTCGATGGCAAACATAATGTTTGGCCTCCGAATGGCCACCAGTTCTTTGGTAGTCAGGAATCCCTCGAGAAATCATATGACATGACTTGAATTGTGTGACTTAACAGTAAACTAAAACCCAATACAATATAAAACGAAAGAATGCCGTCCTATGAGTTAATACAACAGCACAGCACCGGTGACTGGAATTCAATTAAATGCACTCATATTTGCGATACTCGTAATCAGATTTTCTATTTATGTAAGAAATGAAATTATGAATAAATAAAATCAAATCCAATGACAAACAAAACCATAATTCAAATCAATTCTCCATTTTTTGGTCTTTCAGTGATTTTCAAACAATATTTGAGGCGAAAAATACACACATTTTTGACAGTAAGTAATAGTTTTGCAAGATAAATGCCAAGGTTTGCCACTACAAGACTATTATCTATAAGACGTCTGGAGATAATCCATCAAAGTTTTGTTCTGCCATTTTCGAGATAAAAGTTGTTTTATCGGAATAAAAGTTTTTTTAGTAAATAATTTTTGTGATTAATATTATTAATAAAATTGAATAACAGTTTTCATGTTTAACATAACATTTGATTTATAGCCGTTTTATCGTTAATTCAATTAAAAGCCAGTCTTTTGTATTGAAGTCTATTAATCATTAGTAAGATTTGGAGTTCAGCGTAAAAATAGCACAAAATGCGACTCTGAGCGAAACAAAACTAATTTGGAGACAAAAACATTGTGAGAACATCGCGAACACCGAAATCTCGAGTTTCAGCTCTCATTTGAAACTAACTCTGAACTTAACTGAAGATAAATTGGAGTTCACTTCATTCGAAACCATTTTTCTCCGGTCAGTGAAGAGCCGCTCAAACATTCAATTCTGGTTTATTCATGAGAGCACTGCATCACCAGAGCTGTGCTCAATGATAACCTACTTCTCGTCTCTTGCTTTCCAAACTACTTTATATAAATAGACGAGCAAGCTTATTAATATTCAAGGCAATTGGTGGTCCAAACAAAATGTTAATAACATGTTATTTTAATAGCTTTATGTAGTTTTAGTGAATTCTCTTGGTAATTCTACTTTGATACGAATCAATTTTGAAGCTACTCCTTGCTCGTCCATCGCATTAAATAAAATTGGTTACAAGATTATTATTAATAGATTTTAGATCATAAACAAATGGAGCGAAACAAGTATTGGTTTCGAGAAAAACAAATTACTTTGAAATAAGATACCATTTATAAGAAAATTGATTGATCTTTGAATAATTGTATTTTAGAATTTGCTTGTTATTTAATCTTGCAAAAGTTTGAAACTCATCATAAAATCGTTGAATAAATATGAGAACAAAACATAAGAAGTTTTCAAAATTGAATTTCAAAAATTTCATTGAATTTCAAATTTTAAAATTGGAATAAAACTATATTTTATCAAAAGTTTTAGCTTTGAATAAAAGATTAATCGTTTGAAACCAAATAAGAGACTATTTTTTAGATTCAATTTTTCTGAAATGAATTCACTTTTCTTTGTTCATAAAGTGAATCATTAAAACCATTAGTTATTAAAATATAAAAAATAAGAAAAAGGATTACATCATAAACTGTGCATAAATTTCATATCTGTCTCTTATTTAGATTATCAATCAACAAATAAAATGCTATTTCAATCCAAAACAGACTTTTCTGAGCACTTTTAGAAAAATGAATTTAAGAAACAAAGTAATAAAAATTTGAAACAATTTTAGTTTACTCCAAGAGATAAGTTCTTTTGGAGATAAGATATTGTGAATGATTACGATTAGAAATAATCTTGATACAAATAACTCTTGGTAAAGTAAAAGATTTTAGATTAAGGCAATTATTTTTAAGATCATTTTTATTTTATGGATTATTAAATGTGATTCGCGCGACAATTAATTTCAAAACTTATTAATATTTAAGTTTAATATCAAATAATTTCAATTCAGTATACTTTCATCTAATCATGTCTTCAATTAAACGACAAGAGATTTGCTTAAGAAGTTTGAGTACAAAAACAAGAGCTTATGTAAGAAGTGATCCGCAATATAGAGAATCTTTTGGTGAACGCATTTGCGATGATTTGTGCGAAAATTTTCTCCAATATTTGCCATTCAAAGACAAACTGAGACTTCGATGTGTGTCCAAACAGTTCCAGAGAACAATATTCCAGAAACAACTAGAACTGAAATTGAGTGAAATATCAATCTATAAATATTATTCCGGCCACTATTGGATGGCATTGGAATCGCTGTTAAAGAAGTGCCAAAAAATCAATTCAATTAATTTCGACTTTTATATCAAAGACCACAAACCATTATTTGATTTGATTGATAAGTATTGTCCTGATCTGGCTGAAATCAGTGAACACTTAGGCTTAACAGACATCGATAAAGAGTCTAATAGAACGCTAATTAAGAAATTCAGTGCAAGATCACTAACTTTAACGAATCCAAATGGCCAATTCATCGGTAATAACTTGCAATTTTTGTCTCACATCAAAGAACTACACATCCAATGCAACACTTCATACAATTTGTCGTTTCGCCCGACGCTGTCCATTAACATGAGCTTAAAGCTACTAAAGAATTTGAAGACGCTTTGTATAAATGTGATAGGTAATGAAATCGCTCGCTTTGAAACATTTATCCAAAACAACAAATCACTCAAAAAGTTGGACATTGAAATATGTGTCACAAAACCCAAACAAATTGAACTGACTTTTAATCATTTATCAAAACTTAAACATTTGGTTGAACTGAAAGTGTGGACAGCAGTTGATATGATTGACAGTACACTAAACATCGGATTTAAGCAAATTGCAGGCAATTGTCTTAATCTAAAGTCTATTGAATGTCAAGTAATCATCGCTTCAAATACGAGTGAATTTTTGAAGCCATTCACACAATTCAATCGATTAAAAAGATTGCATTTAATAATTATTTATGACTTTTTAATGGATTCAAAAGAACGCATTCCTGTGTTTCAAGCATTTAGTGGTTTAAATGGTTTAACTCATTTGACTCTGAGTTTCCGAATTCGTGTAAACAAACTTTGGGAACGATTTCTCACAGATATTGACACAAATTTACCGAAACTGCAATATTTGTCGATTGAAAAGGCATTCTTCGCCACCAAATGGACTATCGATACACTCAGTCGTCTCTCAAACTTACAAACAATTAAATTAAATTTGAAACACAGTTCGCGACCTTTTCTCGAAAGACTGACAGTGAAACTGATAGAAAAGTGTAAATATATTCGTAATATTCAATTGGTTTCTGGTGAAGGCAATCATTAAAGACTCAATATTTTAGTTGTCATTACTTTTCAATGATTTAAAATAAAAGTTGTCGTCAAATGTTTAAAATGATTTCATTTCAAGCTTTAGCTCCTAATGGTTGAAATTCGCTCATAATCAAGATAAATGGTATAGTAGTGGTTGTAGTCTAGCAAACTTTGTTTGGCCAGACATTTGGAGAGAAAACTTCAATTTAGTGATAATTTATTGTACAATATATGAGTTCTTATCGTTTTAATCAAAAGTCCAATACATTTGAAAACTGAGATCAAATTTTTTATTTGAATCATTGTTTCGAAGAATTATTTCTTAAGATTTACTCAAACATTAATTGATTTGAATTTCATTCAATTGTCTACATTTTGATTATAACTGATAACGGATTCGATGTTATCTTTAAATCAATGGTTAATATCGTTATTCTAGTGATATTTGAATCAGAAATGGGTTTCTAACAGATAATGACATTCATTCGATAAACTAATTCGACCAAATCTCAAAATTCAATCATTGGAATTATGGTCAAACATACGATTACAAGAGATTCGCTAATAGTCACAGAATATAACTTCTGATTGACTTTTAATTTTGTCTATTCTTTAATTTCTTAAAATTATATATTAATAATTAGTAATTATTATTACAAAAATAAACCATAAAATTCACTGCTTTTATAGTCAGTCAAAAAATGTAATATTTTCGAAACATTCAAAATAAAATTAATTCATTTAATTTTTAAATGTTATAATTTAAAGATTATCCATAATCATTTGAAATTTCAATAAAAGAATTCTTAATATTTTACAGCATAATACCAAGTTAATATGCTCCAAGGATCTTCAAGTTAAAAAAGTGAAAACTGTCAAATTTCTGACATTATTTATTGATTTTGAGCTTTTTGAAAAAACCGTGTAATCTTGTCAAATCAGGGGTGCCCAAGGGGGCGGGGTAAAGCTCTTACGCCCTAATAGAGTAAAAAATGTCAATCAAATCGGATGAGTTTTTACCCCCTCCAAAATTGAGCCAAAATTTAACATTATAGGTGTACCCCTAGAAATTTTCGGTCTTCCTCCAGGCTAGACCCCCTCTAGATTCGTTGACCTTGGGCATTAAATGTTGTCAAATGATATCTCATGTCATGTCATACGATTCAGATTCAATAGCTTTGCCTTTTAAATGCCTTTAAATATTTGTTGAGATCTCTTTCCTCGCATTTAATGATTTATTAATTAATTTTGATTTCATTTATATTTTAATTAATGAAATGTCTGTAAGTATTCAAAAGAAGGCTTTGTTTCGATTCAATCAAATTAAGAGACAATCATTTGATGGACGCGTTTGCGATGATTTGTCTGAAGTGATTCTCCAGTATTTGCCACTCGAAGACAAACTGAGACTCGAAGGTGTGTCCAAACAGTTCCAGAGGACGATATTCCAGAAACAGTACTCCATTACCATCGGAGATATTGTGGGCACGGCTAACACTAATCCGTCCCTGCTTCTTTTTGCAAAATACTATTTGCAAACATTGGAAACACTTCTGAAGAAATGTCCAAAAATCAATACAATTGAGTTTCAATCGGTTATTACCGCAGATTATAAATCGATTTTGCGATTGATTGGCACTTATTGTAAACAATTGGTTCAAATCACTGGTTATCCGACAATTGACAACAAAACAAACGAATTGTTTGTTAAGAAGTTTAACTCGAAGTCGTTTACTCTGAAGAATGTGTTGGCCTTAAGTTTTGGCGATTCCTACAGACTCTTGTCTCACGTTAGAGAACTGCACTTCAAATATGAGAATCCATACCATACTTATATCTTTAAGCAAAACTTTTTCCTGAGTTTAATTCAGATTGTGTCACATCCCTACACATATCTGAAGACCGTATCGATAAGCCTAAGTTTGGCCGACATTATCCTCCTCGAGGCTTTCATAAAAAACAACAAAAGACTCGAAGGAATGGCCGTAAAACTCAGTCCCGATGTTTCGCATCAAATTGATTCGGTTTTGTTTGAGATCTCGAAACTCAAACATTTGACTGAATTGAAATTATTGGTGGAAAACGGTTTGACTGAACAGACATTTGTCGATGGATTAGAAGAAATTGCGACCAATTGTACTCAACTCAAGAGTTTCTTTTTGGGAGCATTTGTTTGTACTGAAACTCAATTCTTTGCACTCAAATGTTTGAAACAATTAAAACGAGTGGACATTGTCTTCAGTTATGAGCTGAAGTCATATTCCAATTATTTGTTCCAAACATTTAATGGATTCAAATATTTGACTCATTTGAGTGTCAACTTTAGGACGAGTTTCCAAAGCGATTATTTCACATATAATGGCATCGATTTACCGAAACTCCAATATTTGTCAATAAATAAGCCGTTCTCTCCCTCTGATCGAATCATTCCTATTCTGAGCCAACTCTCAAGACTGGAGACAATTAAACTCAATATAAAGAATCCAAAGAAGAATTTGATCAAAGAACTGACTGAAAGATTAATCGAAAGGTGCAAGTATATCCGATGCATTCAATTGGATTACGATCCCACCGAATAATAAATATTTGGCTCTTATTTCCAATTTTGTAATTATTTCTATTCGATAATCACCGGAAATACTCATTTAATTTCTTTTGTTTTCGTTTGTATTTGTTTCAATTATTATCACAAAATCATTGAATAAAAGTTATTATAAATTGTTTGGTATTAAATCGAGTATTGAAAATTATTAGAGAATTACCATCATCAAATATCTAAGTCATTTATATAAAAGTCGGTTCATATAAACTCTGATTTTCACAACAATCTGAAGATTATTTCGATAAGAATTGGTTTGGAAGACATTAATCTGTTTCAGGACTTTCATCCAAAACAACCGAAGATTATCCGTTAAATTCAATGTTTTGCTATTAATTGATATCGTTTTGAATGGAATCTCAAAACAAATATTTGGTTGAATTGAAACTATTGACCCAAAATCGGTTGAATGATTTGCCGATGGATTAGAACGAATTAAAATCAATTGTCCTCATCTCAAAAGCCTCTCTCCTTCTGTTCGTTCTGTAATTCAAATCAATGTTTTAATCTATTTTACTTTTATACATATTTCAACGAAAATGACATTCAATTTGGTCTTTTGTGACAATTTCTTTAAAGACTAATGCATTTGAAAACTAGCATTAGAAGAGAGTTTGCAGTGATTAAAACTTTAAAAGATCTTGGCAATCAATTTAAGGGTTATTTGTCTGGAATTTGTTGTCGTCGTCAGACCGCAGACAAACATTAATATCATTTTTCTTGCTATTCGTCTCTTTTCTAAATTAGTTCAAAACCATTGTTTAGATTAAGAAAAATTATTTTGAATTTTGATTACTTCACAAAATTATTCAAATAAAGTGATCGCAAACTTATATTCAATTCTCAAGACTTCTAAGTTGAAAATTATTCAAACATATGACAAAACCCGAGTTTATAATAAAATATTTAACTTCTTATAAATTCAATAAAAATAATAGACTCTTAAAACTATGTTTAAAATATAAAGTAAAACATTATATGAAAGTAAATATTTTATGTTTAATATTTAAAAAAAATATACTAAAAATCAAAAGAATTTTGATAAACTAATTATCTTAAAAGCATTGCTCATATTCTAAGACATGTTTACATTAAAGTTATTAAACGCAAAGTCATTCAATCAATGTTTTGATTTAAAATTCAACTTTCAATTTAGTCAATAACTAACTGATAAAGAATTGTGTCATTAAATTTGTGTTTAGTTTAAACATTCTTCAAAACAATATCAAGAATATCGATATTCTGAGTCCTTAACCATTTTCATTACAATCTAGGCAAGTGAACAACTACAATTGGCTATTCATCCAGAATTGTAATTTAAAATTAAACTAATTCCTTTATAGACATTTCTATTTGAATGCAAATTTAAACCCATAAAATGGAGATCTTGGTACTGTTTAGCTAATGATCGTAAAATACTCGAATATCAATTTATACCAGAATAAAAATAACCATAAGATTCTTATTAACATAATTGTAGAATAAATTCAATGTCTTTATAAGAGAATTGAAGCCAAATATGCACTCACTTAATGTCTTGAATATGAAAACTGTTTTATTTTTTCATTAGAATATCAAATAAATAAATCATTTCGAAGAGAAATTGTATTAAGGATTGCATATGTTTTTGTGTATTCATAAGTTTGGCATTTATTCACTCATCACTAATTCATTGAGTAATACTTGAGTTGAATGACTGATATGAGAGCACAGGTATGGAAATGCAATGAAAGCCAACATAAAAGATATCAGATTTGAAATTATCGAAAATTGAATGAAAGAGAGGAAAGAATTGTAACAAATATTGGCATTGAATTCATAATAGCATTAGTTTGCATACAATAGTCACTATTGAGTACTTCCCTCCCAAAGGATAGGAATTTTACTGATTGTCGGCCGTGTTTTTCGTTGAATTATTAATTAA
>JAQGCS010001260.1:0-14797 GCA_034702105.1 Fuscozetes fuscipes
ATAAATTCGCTGTTCGACAGTTAATATTATTTTGTATTGATTTAATCAATTAACATGGGAATCCCATAGAATTTTTTAATGACATGGGAATCCCATAGACAGAAATTTCTTAAGAAATTTCTTTATAAATTTCAAGAAATTTTTAAACACTACTTAACACATATATATTTTTTATCATAATCGATGTAAATTCAAAATCATTTAGTCATTATTAATGCTTATTCTGAAAAATCGAATATATAGTAAATTAAATGGGATATTTTGAAAAAACGCCTCCACTGTCCATGTTTTTTGCAAGAAGTTATCCACTTTGTTCGCTATTTTGATAATTGAGTGAAGACCTTCACAGGCTTTGAATTTGATTGTGAGGTAAAATCAAATAAAGATGTTTTTATAATAATCTATAATAGAATATGCAAACATTATTTATAAACACTTTTGCACAAGATCATTAAATAGTCCCAAACTTCGAATTCAATTTCAATTAAATGAGATAATGAAAAAAACCAAAACATCCTTGTAGACAGGGATGGGCAAGGTCCTCGACCTTAGGGGGTTTTTGTCTGATGAGTCAGGAAAATACCCCTAATTTCTTGGTCGGGGGGAGCCCTTAAGGTTAAAGACCTGGTTTCACCCTCTCCTAGACCCCACTTAAAATTAGATTAATTGCAGGAGTGTAAGGGGGTAGACCTCTTACCCTCTAGAATCGGAAATTTTGGCCTTACCCCCAATAGAATTTTGAAAAATTTGCACCACAGTATACCCCCTAACATTTTACCTCACTCCCCTTTGTATTTTTGGAAAATTTGGTGAAAACCAACCCCTAGACCCCCCACCCTCTAGAAAATTTTTGAAAAACTAACCCCTAGACCCCCTAGACCCGTCGAGCTTACACATCCCTGATTAATTGACTACTAAAATAACGGACTTTGGGCTGGAATTCTGGTTAAGAGTGAGATTTTTGTATAAACAGAGTTAATTCATGAAAACACGCCTTGCACATTTCTGATTCAATTTGAAATATGTTATCATTTAAGTGATACAATGAAAAACGAGATAACACTTTAATGATTGAAATTAACAAAGTTATCATTCAATGCAAGAATTTTGTCATTTCCCTCGTTTCCAGAATAATACATAAATAATAAATCTTTCGAAGAATTTTAGACATAAATCTATAAATTAAAGCAAAAAAATTATTTTATATTATACCTAATAATCTCATATTATATTATATTACGAATATCTTTTGTAAGGATTAAATGCAAAGATTATAAGAAAAATGTTCAAGGATATTACTTGAGATGAAGTAATGAATAGATTGTTATGGATAAGAATAGACAAAAGATATTTGCCCCCTCGATCTCGAGAGTAAAAGGGGAATTCTCAAGTTAAAAAGACCTCCTTTTTCAACATTGCGCAAAATCGCATCGAAATGAATTAAATTCTAAATTTAGCTCTACTTATGTAACGCTGGTCTAAATTCATTATAAATTAGGTTTTCACCAAGATCAGAAAAAGCATATGAAACATCGGGCCTAGTCAAGCTAAGTGAGTAAGCTAAGGTCGAGGAACTTCTGCACCCCTGGTTAGGTTAAGTTAGGTATAGGTTAATCAAAAATGAATTTAAAACATTTTGATTTCAATTTGATAAAAACTTTTTTAAAATTAATTACTGGTATAAACGTAGTGGCATTGAGTTTGAACCGAACTTGTTATCAGAGGGAATTTATTAATTTTTTCAAAAATCAAGAGCATTTTGTAGAATATTCCTTGATTTTGCATGCTTCTTATTGAATAAATTTGGTCAAAAGAACTAAACTGATTGAAACAAATGAAGCAATAAATTGAAATTAAATTGCTTTTAATTGCAATTAAATTTCTAATGAATCAAATAATTAATTTATTCATAAGCTATGAAATGATTGATTAATTGATAAAAGCTTTAAATGCAAGACTCAACACAACCTATTAATCCATAAAAATCCTGATTTTAATAGTGAAGTGTTTGAAACTGTTTGTAATTTGATTGAAGAGTTTGTAAATAAGGTGTGAATTCATTTTCAAATAAGTTCAATGGTTTTGTTTGTGAACCAAAAATAAGAATTTAAATTATTTCTGAGATTTTGATACAAATAACGAATTAAATTCAAAGTTTGAGATAAAATCTCGTAAAACATAATAAAACAGAAATTATCTGATTCTCTGCCAAAATAAGAGATTTAGTCGTTTTGATTAAAAATTCAATTCAATTGAGTAGACTATCGATCGAATACTGGAGTAATTGATTTTTACATTCAATTAACGAATTTTCAATTATTCAAAAACGATTAATTCGATTACAAAGAATCACATTTTGTTTAATTCTGTCGCAAAAGTTGAATAACTTTGAGACAACTCTAAAAATGTTTGGTCCAATGATTTCGAGAAATGCTATTTTGTGTGAAATACTTTTATTAAATCAAACAAGTTTTCAAAATTGTCAGAAAGAGCTCAGAATACTTTCAATAATAAAGTCAATTGTTGAATACATGTGTACAGACTGGTATGCGAGAAGGCACCCTATGGGACAGGTAATGGCATTGTTCATATCAAATAAGTCATATACATAGAGAATTTCATTTTTAGATTGCTCTTTGCCATATTGGGTGCCTTCTCGTATTCCGATCAGTGATTTATAGTGTATAGAGTTGTGAGAAGTTTCAAAACTTATTACTCTCTTACGCAGGGATGACCAAGGTCGACTGGTCTAGGGGGTCTAGGGGGTGATTTTTAAATTTGCCGCCAAACAAAAATGCAAATAAAAGCCGCCTCGCTTTGCTCGGTTAAAACTCAAAAGGAGGACCAAGGTAAAAATTTTCCGGCCCCCTTTGAGCTTTTTTCCAAGATACGAGTTGCCTCGCTTCGCTGGGCGGCGAGGGGGTATACCTGTAATGTTAAATTTTCGAAAAATTCTAGGGGGATAATCGCAAATTTTCGGCTCTAGGGAGATATTTCGTCTATCCCCCCCCCCCTTGGCCTGCTCTTACGACTCACTTGTCTCTAATATTTGATTAAATTTCAAAATAAATTTTAACGAATTCTGTATTTTATTAAATAAAAAAGTTATTTGAGTGTAAGACTTGACCTGAGCTCAGACTTGCATTTGATGTGAAAATTCAATTTCGATTCAAAACTAATGACAGAAAGTGACGACAATTTCCAAATACAGTTCTACTTTTGGCAAAATTGTCGCCAAATAATTAAAAATAAATTTAGAGCCAATCAACAAATTTGAGCTCTCATTCAACTATTTTAATCATTTTATTAATAAATTTGAGTAAATATGAGAAAACAATTTTATATTCGAAAGATTTAACTAATTTTGGAAATTATTATTTATTTTGTGAAAACTCCTATTTCTGAGTCATTATATTTATGCAAATATTATTGAAATGAGTAAAACGTTTGGATCGTTGACCGAAAAGGAATAAACTCTTGAGTCACAACTCTTTACTCCAAATCTAGTGTCTGAGGAAATCAGTCAATGAAAATAAGAGGTATTCAAGGTGGTACTCGTGGTGATACTCAAGGATCTTTTTTCATGACACATAAGTGTATAGAATTGATGGCAAACAATGGAATTGGCGTTCAGTGCTGTCAATCATTGATCTTAGCCTAAGATTGTCTCACATTCAATCAGGCATGGCCAAACTCGATGGCTGTAGAGGGGCATCTAGCCGGGTGGATGACCAAAAATTTCAAGGGGGTATACCTATAATGTTAAACTTTTGCAAAATTCTAGAGGTAGTCAAAACTCATCCGATTTGAATGAAAATTTTCGGCTCTAGAAAGGGTAAGAGGTCGACCCCTCCCCTTTGGTCATCCCTGCATTCAATTCATTCTTACCACTACTGGAATCTGAGGCAAAAGAATTTGAATATCGAGTAATAAATCTTTACATACATTTCACTCCAGTTTTCAAACGAAGAATAAATAATAAAAGAGTGAAAACCACTTTCGAATTTGATTTGAACTTTTAACTTGTAAAATTTTACCTAAAAGCTTGTGACAAGTTGACTTCAATCAAATTTAAAACTAAACTTAATCTATATTATGACAATTAAACACGTTTTTAGCATAAAATTGTTTCAAACAAATATTGAATATAAATATATAAATATTGAGTGAATTCTTCTAAACATTTGAATATTTTGTTCTTAAAATCAGTTTTGAATGTAATTTAAGTGCAATAATAACTCAAATAATGTTCTATTAATTAAGTAAATGTTTATCTAATTTTGATGAAAATTATTTCTAATAAAAGGCTTTCAGTTATGTTTTCATCAAAAATGTTAAATATTTAGAGAAAAATCGGATAAGTTGTCAAATGCACTTGGCAATCCAGTTTATGTTCGTTAATAATCATTAAATGTCTAAATTATGGTCATTTTTAGTCAATAATATGTTCGCAAACGATCGAAATCGTGCAAAAAATGATTCAAAAAATAAAAACTTAATGAATCAGAGCTCAGATTCCGTATTAATGGATATGTTTTTGGTCTAAAGTTTTACAAAAACATCTCATAAATAGAAATTAATACAAAAATAGGATACGATAGCCATAAGTGAAGTGTTGGTCAGAAAATATATTAAATATTGAGGCCATCCCTCACTCTAATGAATAATAAGGCTATTTGTGAACTTAATTCACGAGTTTTGGAAAAAAAATTAAATACATTTGTCTGAAAGTCATGCGAAAAATAAAGAGAAATTAAAGATTATATGAAATGTAAGAATTGGATGAATTATCAGATAAATACATAATAACACAAACACTTAAACTTAAACAACAATAACACAAAATTAGCTCAGAATAAGAGCGAATTATTGGTCTCGATTACACACAATTACTTTGAATCGAGTGTTGCTTTTATATGAATTGAGCCCAGAGGCAGGTTCTGTGCACTCACTCCTAAAACAATTGGAGGCAATCACGGCTTCAAAGAAAGTCAGACTCTAAAAGGAGAGTCCATACCATCACTACTTTCACTCGTAATTTGGATTCGGAAAACATTATGTGTTTTGACCATTACTTCAGTCATAAGACAAATAACAATCAATTTTCATATTTTTTCTTAAACGCAGACAAAAGACATTTTTCAAAGTTATGTCATTTGAATATTGAATTCTTTAATTTTAAAACAACTTTTGTTTGCAAACATTTATTTGTTTGAAAACAACGAAAAATTAATTTTTCAATTGTTTTGTTAATTATGTGACGAAACGCAAATTATTTTTCATTTATTCTTATTACTAAAGAATTTTCACAAAATTCATAATCAAATACTTTCAAAGACACGAAATTCAATTAAAAAAACGAAATTTTAACCAAAGTTTTGATGAGAAATGAAAACAAATTATAATAAATGGTTTGAAAGCAATTCTAACAAAGAATCGACGAATAATCATATAATCAAATTGTGGGCTTTTAACTAAATTCTTGTACATTATTAGTGATATTTCAATGAAATTAATGACCAAATTATAAGATCACCACATTATTCGCATTTTTGTCTCAATCGGGAGGAATAAAAGCCTCAGGCATTCAATCCTCAGCACTGAAATTCTCGCTCAATATTATTTTTATGAGTTCGTAAAAATTGAACAATAAATTGAACTATCTACAATCATCTACAATTATCTACAGTCTAGTCATCGGTTTCATCGAATTTGACGTAAATTCTTATTTTTCTAATGATTTTTATTCAATTTATTTAAAGCTCTGAAGACTTCCTTAAATTGGATTCACTTTAAAAAGTGGTTAACAATTGTTTTGAATTTTAAATGAAGTGTCAAAACATCAAATCAATAATCGGTTCGACATTAAACTTAAATTATTGCTCAAAGACTGGACTCTAATTGAGTAAAGTCTTCTGCAAAATGAATAACAACTAGTTTTACGTCAATAAAACTTTACATTAATTTCATCAAAAATGTGATTCATTGCAAAAAAGAGACGGAAAACAACTTTTAAGCCATAATCATATTTATCACTACTTTTAGGACATATTTCGATAAAGACTTGACTCATAAATAATCTAAAAATAATGAAAAATAAGACAAACCTTTTCTATTGGCGACCATTTGATCCGCTTTTCAGTTCTCATGCCTTCGAAGCATTGGTTTTGTATTTTCGCTGAATATTCGTTGGCTTTTGAGGAAAGTTGTGTCAAAAGAATAGATGAGTCTATGAGAGCACAACGAGAGCCGACTCTCACAAAACTTTGAGTCATTCCATTGCAGACGCTTTTGTTTCCCAAAACCTGTAATCAAGTGCTGTGAGGTTAGGCTCCGCACAAGTCTTACGCGTCATCTTTTGGTTTGCATTCGATCCATAAGAATCGAAACGACCGAAAGCCTCGAACACACAATTAATTAATTTTGATAATCAATTGCCTAAAACATAATTACAGTTAGATTTTATTAATTTTATTTATAGAAAAGATTCCATTCGTAATACAAACGGCCAGTCATTCGCTTTTATACATAGATTTTGTCATTGAATTTGAGTTTAAACTAAAGTTTTAGCAAAAAAATTGATAGACTTTTGAATAATTAATAATTTATAATATAATTGAATTGAATTACAATTAAACGCTTCTAAACTGTTGGTTAAAGTCTTGTTTCTTATGATATATTTAATAATGAATACAATTTGAAACTGATTTTGGATTTAGTACATAGTATTCCTATTCAGAGCTGTATTATAATAAACATAAACCTATTGTTTCTGATTAACATTTAATACAAACTTTAAATCTTTGTTACAGGAAAACAACTTTTCAGATAAGTTTTAAAATAATTTTCTTATATTGAGTTTTATTCTAAATATTATTATTTTGTTTGGAAATCAAAATATTCCTCACTTAATGGCAGCAAATATTTTATTGTCTATCTTTGACTATAAATTCAATTCTGATTTCGATATTTGTTTACTTAAAATAAAATACACTTTAATTATGAGAATTAAATGAAATGAAAAACAATTGCAGAGAAAAACTTTAAAATAATAAAAAAAAATCGAAAATTTTTGAGTAAAACTTTGAAAATATTCAATGATTTGATGTTTGCTTTTATGATATATTTATGGTTTAAATACTGTTTATGTCATTACAAACGGAATGACTGATAATTAAAAATAAAGAATTCAACGAACGAATGGTTTATATAAACAGTGAGTGGTTTAGAGGTTTAGACAGTTTTAGAAGCGTTTCAAACAATTAATCAAAATATTGATTAGAATAACGCCTTGTAATGCCTTTTCCAACATTCAAACGATCGCTTTTGGACTCCAATTCCATTCAACGATATATTTGGCATCGATTCCAATGAATTGAAAGTTTGTGAGTTTGTGAGCACCAAAACCCCAATAAATAACAATTTATCAAAAATTCTTGTTTTTCTTTTTCACTAAAATTTTTTGATCAAAATGTAAAACATTTTCGTCTCAAATAAAATTATATCTCAAATAATAGATTAGTTATTCTGAGTCATCACATCGTCCGATACGGGCCTTTCATTTTCAAGTATTGAATTACGAGAGACGGCCCGCCGTTCACGATATCGGTTGGAATTTGAGATAACGGACAGTTCTCTATACTCATTATCTGAAGATTAGCACAAAGAGCTAATTCGAATGGAAGGCTGTGCAGATTTGGGTTGTCGTTGATATACAGAGACTCCAAACTCTCTAAAGTGCCTGAAATCCAAACATATTTTGACTCATTTCGGTTTATATGCAATTCTTTAGTAAATACCAATTTCTTCGGGAATAGAACTCAAATTGTTTTCACCGACACTCAGATACGTGAGTTTTGAGAGATGGCCGATAGCCCGGGGCAGGGATGACAACTGATTACTCTGCACAATCAGCTTCTGAAGTTCTCGTAGAAAACCTTTAATCAGACAAATCAATAAATGTGTGGCAAAAGAGTGAGTGTAGACCTATTTCGTTGGGGAGGGCCTCCAATTTATTCTCTTCTAAGTCCAAAATTCTTAATTTCCTCAAATTATCGACAGTTGGCGGCAAACGACGCAAATTGTTATTACTTAGAATCAGAACTTCCAGATTCTCCAAATGTTGGATGTCTTCAGGAATTTTGGTCAACTGGTTTGTGCCCAGATTAAGCTCTACCATATTAGTCCAGGTGCCGATGTCCAGTGGCAAAGAAGTCAACTGATTGTCTTTCATATTCAATTTTGTCAGATTCTTTGCGCGCGAGAATATGCCGAAAGGAATTTTGTTGATCTTATTGTGTTCCATATTTATTGACTATAACACAATTACTTTAGAAAACAATTACACAAATCTCTAATATCTTACATAAACATTACAGAACTGTGAGGGACCGCCCACTGGATATGATGTGAATTGATTTCGTGAGAGAGTGAGTGTGGTCAAATTGGACAGACTAGATAACAGGCCTTCTGGCAGTTGTGACAATGAGTTGTTCTCTACGTTGAATTCCGTCAGATTTATGCAATTGCTTAATGACTTCGGCACTGACTGCAAGCGGTTGTATCTAAACGGAGCAATTAGCATGTACATTTAAATATTCTTATTGAAAGTAAATCATTCGTAATGAGAAGAATTCTATTATAGAAATAATTGGCCCCACATTTACGGACATTGAATGTCACAAAAATTTAATTTATTTTTCAAAGACTAAACGACTATTGATTTCGATTAAATCCAATAATAAATTGGTTAAAATTTGATTAATTTGGTTAAATTGAATTCTTTATTAAAATGATTCAAAAAACTAAAATAGTTTTAACAAAAAAAACGCATCAATTGAGTCATCAGTTCATTCAATTGATTGTGCAATAAGTGAGCGAACATTTACCTCAACAAATATTTTTCTTATTATAGCAGTTATTTATAATTTTAAGAATTCAAAACTCTTTGAAGTCAAAGCAGAGGTGGAGAGGGGGTAGCACTGCATTACTCACAATCTATTAAATGACTTTAGTTAAGAAAATCGATTCAACTAATCCTAAATTAATTGGTAGAGTATATTAGTCAATAAGTGACTCAGAATTTATTTGATAACATTCAATGATGTGAGCACTGGAATAACGTTTTAAAAAATAGTACCTAAGCCCGAGCCGGGTCAAATTGGTGAGGCGGCCAATCGTTTCGGGAATATCAATGAGTTCATTGTGCTGGACATCTAATGTCGACAGTTGTATACAATTTCCAATTTCTGTTTTCAATGAGAAATAATTAAATCAAAATAAGAGTTAAGGTATGCGTTCGAACCGTTTGGCAAATGTTCTAAATGGTTATTGGAAGCGTCGAGTGTCACCAGAAGTGTCAGACGGCCCACACCGCCCGGCAGTTCCCGGATCTTATTTTCCCTAAGACTAAGCATGGTTAGATTCTAAATGGAAGATCAATTTGAATACGATTAATACAAAGTTGAGATAAACGGTCGAAATTTAATTACAGTTAAATTAGAAATGTTTTCGCCGACTATTTTGATTCTATTGAAGCGCAGATGAAGTGTTGTGAGTGAAGTCAGTTTATAGACCACATCAGGAATCTATTCAATCGATAACCAAATTAATAATCAAATGCATTAAAATGAATGAAACAATTTATACCTCATTAAGTTTGTTGTGCCTGAGGTCAAGCACTTTGAGCTGTTTGAGGTTAGCCAACGAGTCGGGCAAACTGGTCAGTGAGTTCTCGTTGACGGCCAACATTTGCAAATTGACTAAATTACCGATTTCTGACGGAAGAGTCACTAATTTGTTTTGGTACAAATAAAACTCAACCAAATGCGTCAACTCTTTGACAGACGCCGGAAGAGTAGTGAGACTACACTTCGTTAGGTCTAGTCGTGTGGAGCCCTCATCTTTGCACCGTTGGAACTCTTTGTCGACGTCCAGGTCAGCCTGAAGTGAGTGCTTCTTTCTCGATGTTGGTTTGGCCTTTGCCTGACCTGGGTGGTGGATCATCACCTGCTTCGGCCGCACAGACAATACTTCACCGCTGACTCCCACTGCAGGCAATTTCTTTTCCTAAACAAATACCATATTATAGAATGAAATCAAATCGGATAAGAGATAAACGAATAGCAGTCAAACCATTCAAATGGTTCTAACCTTTGCTTTGAATGACTGAAAACAATTCGTGAAAATAGACTCCATTTTTTGAAATAATATTTAAAAAATTGTATTCAAAAGTGAGAACTGAATGAAATTGATTTGGAAAACATTGAAATATTTTGTTATTAATTAACGCGAAATGCGATACTTTGTGTGCATTTCTCACCAAAACTCTAAATTTTCCGACAAATAAAAACTCTGATAAAAGTGGTTTTGAATCAAATGATTCATTAGTTTTGGTTTTGTGTCAAACGGTTCAGACGTTTATCTGTTTGGAAAGGCCTTCAAAAGTGAACTATAGGTTAAACTATGGGTCAGTTTACTGTCATTTATTGTTATTCTGTGTCCGACACATAATAACTTATGAAATGAAAAGTAAAACAAAAGGACTGACTTTGGGGTAATCTTTGCTGGTGGAGGGCTGATCGAAAGGGCTGTGCGCCTCTTCCTCTGTGCGTTCGGGTACAGCCATCACTGATGGTCCAGCCTCAGACTCGGGTGAACTCGGACTTATGCTGGGGCTGACTATGGTCTGCGTTTCGGTGGACGGCACCTGTGGCTGAGGCTCTCTGTGGCTGTGCTTTTCTGTCTTTCCTTTGGTGTATTTTCTCATTTGCTGTGTTTCGGGCGACAAAACTGTAAACAAACATCACTTTTAGTGTCAGTCAATGATATATTGGAAGCACTACTCAATGGATGTGTTCACACCTCTTATCATAATTGTAATTGAATTGTGAGAAACCATTAATTGATTTTGTTTTTTGGCATTTTATGAGTCAATTGACACTCTTTTTATTTACATCTCATAATGAAATCTCATTCACTTATAATAAACGCATTTTTCACTTCACTCCAAATCATAGCGCACTCTATCGGACACAACACAAGTCGTCTACCCTTTTGTCAAACTTAGGCCAAAAATGACTAAATCTATGAAAAGCCATCTTTCAACATTATTTACGCCATCATTTCATTTTCCAATTAGATTTCATTCATAATTTAGCAAAAATGAGTAAGGCCTTCCAATAGAACATGAGTAACATCAATTGTGTTGGAAACAACCGCTTTTAAAAGACTTTTAAGTGGGCTTTATAAAATCTACCATGCTCAAGTGACCGATTTTGCAATTTTTCTAGAATCTTAAGATTAGACGGGAGTAAAAGCAACCAATCTAGATAATCTATTTTATGAACAATTGGAGAGATATTTTCTATAAAATAGAATATAATTTGGGACTAACTTTGAGGAGAAAATTGGCAAAAGTCTTGTCCACCATTTTGTCAAAATTATCTCATTTAAGTGGAGTATTTGAAGTGGAAGTGTACTCTCTTTGGATTATTAAGCTTGGTTTAAAGTATGACGATTTAAAAATTGGTCAGGGTTTCAAACAAATCACCGCATTGTTATAGCATTTATTTAACTGAATTGGGCGCCAATCAGTTGCCGTCTTATGTCTACTGATTATAAACTACAATATTGTTTTGCATTTATATCAAACAATTTTCGATTAAAATCATGAAAATAATGCCACAAAACAATCAAAATTATTAGAATTGAATATAGAAATATCAGTATTAGAATTGAATTTTGATTAATTGACGATCAATTCGATGCAAAATAGGCTCAAAAGTTGTTATTCTCAACAGAATCGCAAACAAAAGTCAACAAAAAAAGACATTTTGAAATCAATTAGAGATTCTTTTATAATTACAAAACTTGCAAAGAGTTAAACATTAGATTTTCTAAACATTAGAATATTTTACCTCAAATTTGTTGAGAAGAATGGATAAGGAAATGTAAAAAGCGAATGATATACTCGAAAACACTTGTCGTTCGGTCCTAAACACAAAATAATAAGCTTTTGCCACCAAAATGGCGATTATTCACAAAGATATCACTGAAGAATAGATATCGAAAATGAATTTGTGATTCCGATAACATTATATTTTGGTTATCCCTCACACACACCCATATATACGGCAATGAATTTATGGTGAGTTTGTCCACTGATTTGCTTTTGAAGGCAAACTTATAGGTAATGTACAGCAATATCTTAAATACGAACGAAATATGAGTGCAATAATCGGTTGATATAATATGGATTGACTCACGAAGAATGAGTGAAACGAGACTCCAATTCAAAGACAATTTGGAAGCTTTTGCGTCAATTAAAGAATGTAATGCATTTTCAAATATTCTTTCAATTATGACTATAAAACAGACATGTGCAAGGTTCACTACTTCAGCGGTAACACGGGTGCCAACAATGGCCCATTTATGTTAAAATATGGACTTTAAAAAGGCAATAATGAGGGTGTCCTCAAACGCTTAACCACTCATTTCATGTGGACTTATTTGACTTTTTCTATACCAAAATACATGGTTTTAGACCAAACTCTGAAATTCAATTATATTCTTAAAGATGTTATTATTATGAAATCATTTGAAATATGATATTATGAGAGGTATTTCCTTATCTATTATTGTTTTGAAAATCCAAATAATAACTCAATATGATCTTGCTAATTCAGCTTCCTCAAGATATGAGCCACAATTTTTCAGAAATTAAACAAAAGTCATTATCAAATAAAATGACTGCAACCACAAACAAATACAATGTTTAATATTTTTCATATGAATTAACAAGATCATTTTCAAATATGACTGCAACATTGAGAAAATATGTTTGAATTGCGTTTCAATTTTAAATGTGAAGGCAAATTTCAAAAAAGAGCGAATCTTTAATGAATTCGCACACATTTAGACCCTTTCTCCAGACCTATAGATATGTGGTCTAATATTCGCCATTTTGTCCACAAATTGCATTCAAATTAGAGGCTATTTTATTATTTTTAGAAATTAAGATCAACAGAATGTAAATATCGCTTCAATTTTGGCAAAAATATATGTTTTTCATAGGGGTTTCATGCAACTTTTTTATTGTTTTCGAAAAACTGCGTAAAAATTTAGTTTTTTTGTCGTACTTTTAAAGGAAACCCATCGGAAAGGTTCTTATAATTAGCAAAGAGAAACATGTAAAAATAAAAGTTCGGGGTAATTATCTATTTTCCCCTTACAAATGGCTGCTATAAAACTATAAGTTGTGGTAAAAAGACTCTAATAAAAAAGATATAAAGAGAAGACATATTACTGAATAAGATTGGAGAAGATCGACAATAAGACAGTTGAGAATTTCGTTGCTTATTAACTCTTTGGTATATTTTGGAAGCGTTTTCACTAAGTTTGTTGTCGAAGATTATTGCCATCAATGCATTGGTTGGCAAATGACACCACAATTTGTAAAATATTTACAACTTTTTCATCCATACTTTGGTGAGTGATATGAACGTTATGTGTATTGTTGAGTGCGTTTGTCATTCGAAAATATATTTACCATGCACAACTGTCGATTTTACAGAATCATTCAAATCAAAACAAATGATTACTTCTTACAAATGACGACAAACAATATAGTATTTCGAAGCACTCAAACATCTTAATAATCAGCTCATTATCACTGAATATATGAACTAAAAAGCAGTTAAAAATATAATTGAATGCAATCGTCGATTGGCTTCAAATTATTTCTAAATTAATGACTTTTAAGCGAAGCATTAAAATAATTGTCAATATTTATAGTTAAAGGACTTTAATTATTTTCAACATCCAATTCATTTATAAATAGCTAATAGATGAATAATGTATACACATCCCAATGCTTTATAGCTCGATAGAATTATCTAGAATATTTGAGCTTATCGCGAAATTGAATCGAGCACAAGAAGTCTGATAAGAGTTTTTCAATTATCATTTTATTTCTGGATATTTTGCACTTTTGCGGAAATTATGTAAATAAAATTACAACAAAATTGTGTATAAGTAAGGCCAATTTATTTTTCTTCGATTTATTGGGCCAATATTTCACAATTAAAAGTTATTTAATTACAGTCTAACCTCAGTGTTGTTTTATTTGTCTGTTGTGTATCATATTTACTTGATTTGCCAAACATTCATAGCACTAATATTAGAAGATTTCCCTGTTGTAAACCCAAAAACCTCCCGTTTGTCAGATTTTCCCTCTTGTTATGTATCAAAATTGAAGAAAATGGCCAAGACTCCTCTCTGTTGTGATGATTTTAGTGAGATTTTCAAATTATTACCCTTTATAAAAACTCAAAACTCAAATAGATCAAATAAAGTACCTACTAAAAATAACTTGTAAAGGAGTAAAATTATTACTAATTAAACTTCTGAATTTGATTTATTAAAGAATTTGTGATTATTGCCTGTTGTGCAGTCCTTATTGTGTTAGGTGATTTTGAAATGTTAGCACACAAGTGGGAGATTCAACTGTACTCTAATAAATCGTATTTTGTTGCCTCAAATGTGCACAAAATTCTTATATTAAAGTAAAATATTTGTAAACAAAAGCATCTAGTATAATAGTATTATATATCAATTTTTTGAAAATATTTTCATAAAATTGAACTAAAATTCAAGAAATTTGAAAAAAGAATTGTAAATGATCAACTCTTTTCCTTACAAGAATCCTTATATAATATAATATAGATGCTTCGCGTTGTTTCTCAATATGATCGGAATTATTTGTCATGTTGCAATTTCGACTTATTAAGATTGTTAA
>JAQGCS010001261.1:0-14781 GCA_034702105.1 Fuscozetes fuscipes
CGAGAGAGAGAGAGAGAGAGAGATTTACATTACTCTTATCTGTAATGTTTTAAACTTTTTTTGTGTTCAACCATTTTTCAAAACTGTTCCTCAATTTGAAAGATGATTATCGGTTAGTGAATCAGTTCTCTGAGCGCATTCATTGCTTAGTTTATTAATAAATGGTTTAAAATTATAGACTAACCAATGGTTTTGATGTTAATTCCGATATTAAATCATTAAATAATTTACTCTCAAAACATATTTGTGATTTCATAACACATATTCTCTTCACTCAGTTATTAAACGAATGGTAGAAAAAGAGTTATTACAAAATGAAAATAGAATTTTTTGTTGTCTCATGTTTTCTTCATAAATCTAACTGGATATTAGTCACGAATTATTTCATTTTGTGGTTTTTGTGAAGAGTGAGAATATTTATTGTTTATGAAACTCACGTTAAGACAAATATCTATTTTAATTGAGCACAAATCTGTCGAGTTTTCTAAATGAGCGCAATTATGCATGCTCATTCCTGTTGTAGATCATTCCCTTTTGAAGAATGATTTTCTGCGAAAATGAATCATTTGATTGATTTCAACACATTTTCAATAACAAAATGATTGAAAATACAATTAATTCCTTTGTTGTAATTCATCAACTCTTTTAAAATGATGAAACTAATATTTTCATTCATTATATGCAAGATTATTGAAGTCATTGAAAAAATGATTGTTTTCTATAAAGAAAGGATTTAATGTTTTTCTCACAAAAAGTCATTCGCCAGAAAAAGTAATGAAAAATCACTTAATATTTTTGGTAATTTGCTCATTAATTGCTTGGATATTAGCAAGATAATCTATGTGTTGATAAAATCTATCCTTAATTGACATCACTATAAAAATAAATATTCATTTCTCCCTATTTTTCACTGAACTTAATTGCAATAAAGTTTTGTTTTTTATTTCTAATTGAAATAAATCACGAATTCTTACAAATTTGAAATTCCTATTATTCTAATCGTAAGGATATCTTAAGAACAAAACTTTGGCCACAAAAACATTAGCCCAGAGAAGAATCACTCGAATGTTGAGAAACACATCAATGAATAAAATTAATGAATGAAAAATCAATTTAAGTGAGAAAATTTATCTTTTGTTTGTGGATCAGCCACTTAGTACGTAATATCCATAATAGACTATCCTTAATGAAGTAACCATGATAGAATTGAAGTCATTAACTCCATACTTATTGAATGGTCGTTAAGTATAACATTTTCATGAAAACTGTTATTTTTTTGTAATAAACAACAAAACAGTAGAGAATTAAGTGAAGAGAAACTTAGAATTGAAATAAAAACTGTGAAAATTTCAATTCAAAAGTTAGATTCGAATCTAAATATTTTTATTTAAATGGCTTTCATTTGTGTGAATGAAATATTCGTGAAAATGGGAAAAATAAAGTAACAGAAAAACAACTCATTTTCCATTAGTTTCTGGTTTATTGTTATGTCAGCTCTCGAGAGGACAGACATTCAACAAGTTATATAACTATTCATTTATTTGTGGAGAGACGGAACAGCGCCTATTGCTCCACATTTTGCCCCTTCAACAATATTTATTATCTCTGAATCAATGTAAGTCAACAAATACACGGATCAAATCAAATAAAAAGAAATAATAGCAAATCTTTTTATACTTTTAAACGTTTTTATACGTTTTCTGCAATTTATAACAAGGACAACCAGAAGAGCACTGTTTTTCAATTATACGGAAAGGATTATGAGGGTGTGCTTGGATTTATTGCAATTAGCAATGTTGTACTAGATCGATTTAATGATGAAAAATAAATTTGCTTGAGCTTGAACAAATTATTCTCAGAATAGATAAGGAAGAAATGAATTACTATATTTCACAGAAGAGGGTCATTTTATTCTTTAGTTAATTCGCGTAAAAATCAGAGTAATACAGTTCTTAAGTTTACTTGACCTCGATAAATTAACTGTCTCTGAGAATCCCAGAGTACTTAACGAGAAGTAATACCGGAATTATATCGGTTTCACCCATAGTTTGGCAAACCCTCGAACTTAATGCTATTTTATTGCATAGAAATTAGATTTAAATCTTCTTCTCTTCGAAGAAAAGAAATAAAAATTTATTGTTATTTACGAAGAAAAGTGTGGATAAAAAATGTCTTTAATACTATATTTGCGAATATCTCTCTTATGATACAATCGGTTACGAAAAAAGGCGGATCTCTTTTGCCGAGAGTTCTAAAAAAGTTTTGCGAAACTGATGTTAATATGCATTTCGTATGAAAAGGAAAGGTGTGTTCGGAAAATGTTCACTCGATTGTAATTCTTAGCACAGGAGTAGTCATTAGGAGAGCCATCAAGAGTTTGAAAACAACCACTAATACTGGAAAGCAATAAAAGGACATAAAAAATAGTACTAGGATACGAAGATTAGGTAAACAATCGTTTGGAATACTATTTTCAAATTGGGTTTAATCGTCGCTCAGAATAATAATAAATTTAAATATTATACGAATTCTATGACATCAGTGACACAAATACGGAGCCGAATATAAATGCCTTTAATGTGTATTAAACAGCTATTAGTCTATAATTAAAATCACTTATAATTCTCGGATTTGTTGGAAATTTTTAATCAAATTTCTTGAATGAAAAAATCATTTAATAATAGGAATAAAATTTGAATTTTATATAAATAGAAATTCTTATAGAGATTTAATTCAATAGAAGATTTTAATTTCGTTTCTTTACTAATCTAATGTATAATTCAAAACTCAAATCTTAGGATTACAGACAGACCTCCAAAATGAAAGTTATTTTTACTTTTGATAAATGATTTGATGCAAAGTGTAATCAATTTTTTTTATGTTTTTAGTGATAATCTATTCAAACAAAAACACAAAGAGATTAAGAGGTTTTCCAAACTTTAGATAAATTGTTTTCGTAAACACTAACGATATGTATCTCAGAATATGTTTAAAAATGGACTTTTCTAATAGATTATAAAAATGAGAAATGATGATATCAATGAACTATTAATAGAAAACACCTTTTTGATTTTAGAAATTTAATACACAGTCTAACCTGATTATAATTCCCATCTTTATCATGCTTCCTCATTTATAGTCTCAATTATTCACGCTCATTGAACATAATGTTTGATTGCTATAGTCCCTGAACATCTGCGAGGTTTGACTGTGTAAAATGTAAATTCCTAAAATCAAAGGTGTTTTCTATTAACAGTTCATTGATATCACAGTATTAATGAATGTGAGGCACATTTGAAAACACTTTCAATTCAATATAATGTGTAAAAACATTGATTTTGAACCCTAACTATTGAGAGACAGAATAATTTGTGCGAAACACTCGATTTTGAAACGAAGACTTCCTTCACATTCATCTCAATCGAGTGAATCATTTGATTCATTGATTTCTTTGATTTTTTATTTTCAAGTCATTAACTTTAAAAATAAAATAAAAGTGAAATAATTATATAAAATTTCGAAGCCTTAGGTATAGGGATAAGGATATTAGCCAATAATATAACAAGTACAATTTGAAATCAAATTTTTCTGCTTCGAGTGAGAAATAAGAGTTGTCTTCACTCGAAAGAAGACATTTATCCGTAAAATTCGTGCGAAATAATGATCGCATTCACAAAGTTTAGTGTTTTGTATGTGAAGTGAAAAAAATTAAACTTTTTATGAGACAAAAAGAGTATTTAAAATGTAAGTCCAAAGAAAAACCAAATGAATGAATGAGTTTTCAAATCAGAAATCATTTTCGGCGACGTTTTAATGGATTAGGAGTCAGAGGAGCGGAATAATTATAGCCTTTGACTAAACTATGAACGAATCGAAAAAGAAATTTTCAAAGCAATTAATGTTTAATAAGTGACAGACGAGAGGACACGGATTTGCTGTCGACTCCGCGCTTAATGGCTATAAAGAAAATTTCAAATCTTTTTAAATTATTAGCGCTTTAATAGAATAATAGCACAGAATGAAGAAGAAAATGTTATTACAGTTTATTTATGAGAAACTTATTAACCTATGGTTTAAATAAGTAGCGGTTTCTCATTATGGAAAGCGCCTCCCAAGTCGGGGGTTCGGGCGCTCTAATAGAACATATCAACTTTTATTAGTATTCTTTGAGTGTTTATAATCGTAATAATAATTGGAATATAAATTAATTTATTCGCAAAAGAAAAGTTCAAAAAACTTTTCAAAGGAACAGAAGTTCTCAAAAAACACTTCTATTGTGTTTTGAATCGTATCGGAAAAGATTAATAGCTTTTTATAGATTGTATATCGCATTGAGTTTCATATAATCCTAAAATAGATTAAGAAATTTCAATGAATATAATAATAATCGTAAAAATTAGATCTAATTTATTTATTTCGAGATTTCATTATATATTTTTTTTTGTTATTTCTATTCAATTCATATTATGGTTTCTATTTTGAGTACCGGAGAAGACTTCTTATATCTTCTCAAAGATAAAGTGATTTCAGCTTTCTTAAACTAAGAGGTCTCCAAGGGGGTTTCATTGGTCTATTGATTTACTGGAAATCCCTCTGAGTTTGAGATTTCGTAAAAATGGCCAGAAAAATAGCATCCTAATATGGCGGCCATTATCGGTAATTTAACTAATTTTAAACTAAATTAATTAAAATCAATTAAAATCCACGTCTTCGAAGAAAAATTGCCCTGAAGGCTCCGGCCTGGAGACCCCAGGTGAACTTATAATTGAGTTTTGAGCTTATCTCGAAATATGAGCGTAAATTAATTTGATTTGACTGACTCTTCGTGAATCACTTTTTCTTCATTAATACCAACACTTTGAGAATTTATTGAATGGCTTTTCTTCAGCCTATTGTTCGAAAGGTTAAAGTTTTCTTATCTCTTCTATCGTCGAGTATAACATGTCTTAAAGGTTTGAAAAATTGGGATCTGATTCGAATTGTTAATTGTATAAATAAAGACATCGATCAATTTAAGTCTACTTTATTTAAACTTGCAATGAATTCTGAAATTCAACAGTTAGATTATAATTAGCGAATAATCTATTTCACCAATGTATTTCAAATTAATGCCATTCCTTCAGTACGTAATCCGGAATGAGGTGTGTGAACAGGTATTTCAAGGGGAAAAGGTATAATTTTGTGGGACATACATATCGAGTGGGCCTATAATTCTATATTTAACTAATAATTATTGCGTAAAATCGTATCAATCATTAGTCTATACAAACAAAACAAAAATAGAATGAAATTCAAACAAAAAGATACAATCAATGCAATCAATTTTCTAGAATACATTGAGTGAATAATTGCATTAAAACATAATTAATCCATTTGATGAGCTCTAATAATAAAACTTTGATCTAATCATTGAATGAATCGATCGATCGATAAGAATATTATATAATATAATAATACTCTAAAAGGAGAAAATCAATCAAAAATCTATTCTATGAGAAAATCCGAATATTAAGTGATTTTAAATTGAATAACAACTACTGAGTACAGAATGAAATTATTCCGATCTCACACTGAATCAAATGGTAGTTTGAGAGACAGTGAAGAGATTGTCATTAAGACAGTTATTAATGGCTTTCCACAGAAGGAGACGAAATATTTTTCTCAGTAATTCATTAGAGATATTAAGAGTTATTAAAATTTTTTCTTAGTTTACACAATAATATAGGAAATGTGGGTCTGAATGAGTTGCAGACAAACCTCAAACTTAGAACACTTGACATCAGCTTTTGCCCAAAGAATTCATTGCTTTATTTGGAGAATAGTTTTTTAGGGAAACCTTTTCGTGAATTCAGGCTTTTGTTGTTTGCTATTAAAGAGAGCAGTAATTGAAGGCCTAATTTGTGAACAGAATAGTAGGCGATCGCCAATTAAATGAGAGGACAGGTATTTAAATCACTTATTATAACGCTTTGCATATAAAAAGTGTTGACTCTTTTTGGTCCGAATAATAATCTATTCATAAGAGAAATCATAATTATTGTATTCGTGGACTAATAACACAGTTCTTCAGATATTAATTCATTAATAATAAGCCATTAATCAGAGGATTGACTGATTGATAGCAACAAAATTTCACTAATCATTTGATAAATTGGAGCTACAATTGACGTCTTTGGGCACCGATTTATTACACCATTTCCTTAATGATATCTTTGCGATTAAACTCATTTCTCTATTGAATGACAGATAATATTTTGATTTTTATTCACATTTAATACACATTCGGATAATAAATATTGGGTTTAATGAATGCTTTGCTAAAAAATTCATATTTTCGATAATTAGGGCAAAAAACGCTTATTTATTACCAAATTATTTTGTGGGAACTTCGGTTGATTTACATCTCGTTTGAGACCTAATTCTAGGACATTTTCAACCACTTTTTATAATTTAATTTTCAATTAATTGTTATTAATTCAAAAATTAATAAATATTTCTTAAAAGGAGGGACTCTTTCACAACTTCTTAATTGTGGTCAAAATAGGGGCAAAAATTAATATTTACCTCAAAATAGATTCAAATGTCAGTCAGTGTATAAAATATTCAAATAGTAAACTAGAAACTTTTTCAAACGTTTTATTGAATTTGTAATTAACTGAATAAAAATAAGTTTAATATTCAATAAAAAGGCGATAAATGCATAAAAACTTATCAAACATTGAACTCACGATTTAAGTCATGAGTGCATCAAATGATTCCATTATTGTCTAACTTATTGACCAAACATATCAAATGTAAACCAGGAAAAAAAATAGTCAACCGATTGATTGCTTTATAAAACAAAAGCAAATAAATTGATAAAAACGAAGAACTGATCAAACGATTAGTCCATAAAAGCTGTTTTGGCAAACATTTGACTAAACTATATATCATTGAAAAAACTATGACTTCCTTAAGACAACAGAATATCACAAAAAAGTGAAACCAAAAACAAATTGAATATCAAAATCAACAGCAAAATAGTGCTATCAATCGGTTGATAGATAAAAAAATATTTGCTTAAAATGTTTTTAACACATACCTGGTATTCCAAAAGTGGACCTAAAGAATAGGGTAGGAATACATCCAAAACTTTTGACGATAAACTTGGAACTCAATCGAAGGTAAAATTAGTTTTTCCTTTTAAAAGAGCAGTTATTATGAAGCACTTTAATCAAACAAATAGCTCTTAGAATGCATTAAAAGGAATGTCAGTTCGAAAACATTTACTCTTAAGAGCGATGTCCGGTTAGGGGAGTACTCAGCAGCACATGATTTACTGAACCGACTGTTTATTACACAACAATACAATGAACACAATTGTGAGGCTGAGCTCTGCAGAGTCTGCGGTCCCTATGTTTATGTCTGTGCGATCCTAACAACAGTGGTCTGGTTTGGGACTTGAGTTCAAGTTTTGTTGTGAAGTTCATTTCGGGAGTAGAGGATATGTGAGCACAGCATTACTTAACGCTATGAACAGCAAATGGGAGAGGGATTACTAGTGCTCTGGTGGTGGTGTTCTAAAAAACAACTTTTCACCACAAATATAAACAAGTTATGTCTTTTCGTATATGAGATCATAATTATTAAGTACCAGAGAAGAGAATCACTTCGATGCACAGCACTATCTGTCATTTTATATTCTTGGCATCTGTTTAGGGTTAAGGCAGTCAATTTTCAAATTGAGAGGAAGCCAAAGTGTTCATGCACAATATATCACAAGATTTACGTTAATTTTAAAACGAATGAGCATATAAGATTTGATATTTCCTGTTGTGTGCGGAATTTCTAATGAATAAAAATGATTCTGGCTCATATTTAAGAATGCCTCTTTGCCAAGAATTTCAATGAGTCAACGGCTTATGAGTTAAAGATATCTAAATTTAATTTAGTTTAAAATGTTATTAACACTAAAGTAAAGGTATTTAAGAATCGGTTTCTCTTTCCTTATTTCAAAGATAAAAGATTTAAATTCACTCAAAATAATGTAAAATAAGTGAAACTCAAAAGTAATTTATTCAAAAGTTTATATTTAGTTCAGTTGTGAAACCAAAACAAATGATAATTACTTTTTACAAATGATTGAAGAAAGTAAGTCTCAAAAAATAATGCTAATGATTTTAAACTAAGTGTCTAAGATTATATTTATATCGTGGAGTTATTTAGCGGAATAAATATTGGTTTTATGCCATGTTTTTGAATAGTTTTGTGATTTTAAAATAAACAAGCAACAAAAACTGCAATATGCTATTCATTTAAGACACGAACAAAATTTAAAAATCTTTTCAATTTTTGTTTAAAATAAGAAAAATATGAATTCTCTTAAAATAAGTGGATTTTAGTCCCGAATATGGAAATACAAAAAAATGATCTCAATTTCAATCTTAAAGAATATTATTATTTTTAATACACTTATCTCCTATTTTGGTATTGAAAAATGAACTGCAATACTCTTAAGCAGAAACTCTAATTTTTCAGTGATCAATTAAGTAGTGGGTATTACTTGATACAATAAAAGCCTTGATAGTTTAGTATTAATCTGTAAGGAAGCTATTTGAATATATTCCAACTAATCGCTCAGAACTGTCAATTAAAGTTCATAATACTTGGCCGGGATGTGTTTTTGAAATATGCATTTAGATTATGGAAGTGATCGAACAACTTTTCATATCAATCACATTTAACTTTTATTTTTTACACGTTTTATGAAAGAGTTTGATATTCAGTTCTCATTTGAATACAAGAGTGTATTTATTTTCGACTCAACCCTTAAATTATATGCACTTATAATCACTGAATATAATAGCAATCAATCAAAAGGCAACTAAACGTTCATTTAGTCCGAAAATAAACCGAATAAATAAAAATCTTTTCTTTTAGAAAAGCTTTTCTCAAAATAATACAAATATATCACAAAAACAAATTTGAGGCGAATTATATGCCATTTGGAGATAACCCGTTATAATGAGCCAAAACTTGTCTTAATTTGCGGCGAATTAGAATTGATTAGAAATTTAGCCCATTTTCCACATCAAATATGAGCCGATATTTTGGGCCACTCTATGGGTACGTAAATTGTAAGTGAGATTAAAAAATTTCTAATCTTCATTTGCGTCAATTGTAATTAATTGACTATTCCTGGTGACTTCATTAAATTCGAATTTGGGTCAAGGCAATCATGACTGGTTGTGGTTAACTAGATAAGCTAGGAATTTGTGCTTTTCATACTCATACCTGAAGTCATGAATTTGAACTTATGATTGAAATTTGATCATTTGCTAGATTTAAAAATTCCAGAATTTGTCATCACTTTGAAGATGAGCTCACTCTTAGGTATTGATTGGATTCTTATCACAAAACAAGTCTTTCGGAAATCAATACTCGATTTAAAACAATTAAATCTATTTTTAGATTAAAATTATTTCACTTAAAAATAGGTTAACAAAAAAGTTTATGTTTTCGACAAAAAGACAAATAAAAATCTAATCAAAAGATAAGAAAATTATATTAAAAAAAGTTAATTGAAATGACATAAATGTTTTCAATTATTACCTCGAAATTGATTCTTTAGAATTACCACAGAATATAACAAATTGAATCTTGTAAAAAATTATCAACAGACAAAAAATGTTTTGTTTCAAATTCATATCAAATTATCACATTTTAGTGTATTTTTTAGAATATGATTAAAAAAAATAATATCTCTTAAGAAAAATTTTAAAAAATGTTAATTAATAAATAGATGATTTTTCAATCAAAATGACATTTCTCTCACAGCATCAACAAAAGGAATCAATTAAAATGATTAAAGACATACCTCGAAGAAGTCAATCATCGCTAGTATTAAAACTAAGACCACTGGAAGACAAATGTATTTTTCTTTTGCTTTAAAATATATGACATCATTGAGAGAGTCTGACGGATACACATCAATAACATTCAGGTATTTCTTCTTTAGATGAAAAGCGAGCGATGATTCAGAACTTCATTAGACAGACAGTGAATATACCACTTATGCAGAGCTCACAGCTATTGGATATAAGAACTGACATTAAAGCCAATGCCGACGGCTATTGAATGGGGAGTTCGTGAACCAAACCATTGCTTGGAGTTTATCTCAATATTATTATTATATAAGAAAAGAATCGTAATTATAAACCATTTAAAATGAAAAGAAAAATGAATGACTTTTTTAAATCATCAGTTTTTATATTAGAGGATTATAGTTGAGGTCTAGTTATACCTTCTTCTGTATTGATTCTTAGAAAACAAGTTTCTAGTTCAATTTCACAATACTCAATCTTTTAACGTTTGGGACTCAAATGGAAAAGTCGATAAAAAAACTGAACCAATTTTGAAATGTCCTTCAAAAAAGAGAAATGTTTCGGATATTCATGAGATAATTGGTGCCAAAAGTCTCTCTCTCTCTCTCTCTCTCTCTCTCTCTCTCTCTCTCTCTCTCTCTCTCATCTATTGGCGATCACTCGTAAAAAATCCTTTGTTCGTTGAATTTAAATCAAATATCTTTTGTAATACTTAGAGAAGTCATTGAATTGATTGTATGATTGTGTGAATCCCTAACCATAACATTAACTGAAAAAGTTGTCGAAACCCTACATATAACTATCAGTTGAAGACTGCAATTAAAACAACTTTTTTTCATGGAATCCAAGGGTTAATCAAAATTTGAGATAAAGAATAATTATTTGAGTCATAAAACTTATCACTCACTTTAGAGATCCGTTGTTATAAATTCCAATTTACTTTGATTTTACCATTAAATGAAGGCCTAAATAAGAAATTCTTTCTAATCTTGGTTTTAAAGAGGTATGCACCTCCTGTTTTGGCAAGTATTTCTACTTGAGTGTTTATAGCTTAATGAGTTGTAGATTATATAGTAATTAGTAGTTTGGTTCCCTCGGTTCCCACATCTTGCTTGTGGTCATATTTTTATCACTTATGAATGTCAGGGTCATTGCAGGCCTGCATTTATTAGAGGTGTTAAAAGGATATTGTGGTCAATGATTGAGAAATTCATTTTTAAAAATGTATTAACACTTTTCATAATATTCTGTGAATATAAACATTTTATTATTGTTTACATTTTAAGAACAGTCTCTTTATCTGAATTATTGAGAGAATTATTATTATTGTCTAAATTGTGAACATATGTATCATTTGAGAGCTCTTTGTCTTTGAGTTCGAGATTGTCATCGAAGGCAACATTTTTCAAAACAATTATCTCGTTTTTCATGTCTTCTGCGCCCAGTTTTCCGTTTGCGCTGACCTTTAAATCATTGTTTTCTTGCAACAATTCTTTTCTGTTTGTCTTTATATATAAATCCAATAAATTAGTGAACGGTTTTGTTATCAAAACGTTGACAATAATGGCTAAAATGCAGGTTAAGATGTAGTCGAATACAAGGACTGTCCACTATATAGACAAGAACATTGGTAAATTTTTGATTAATTGAAAACTTCATAGAATATATACCACATAATAATCGGTATAAAATACGTGTTCTCTCGTCGTTCCGATTCTGTATATTATTATAAATAAGTGTAACTGCAATCCAAATATTTGTGTTAGGTATTTTATTAAATATTGCCATGTAACTGACCATGTAAATTTCAAGCATCAGATATGCAAATGGTTTGAATCCTTTCCAACTGAAAAACTTATTGATGTAACCTTGCATTCAAATTATTCGATTTAATCTCATGAATATTTAATGAATATATTTTACCCGCCCTTCCAGTGGTACAGGCGTAGAAAGCCCAGCACCATCCTGAAGCGTAGCATAATTTTGAAAATGCGATCCAGTTAATTATCTCTGGTTGCGTTACTTTGTACTGGGCCAGATTAAAATAATTCTTATGCCAAAAGATAGCATAGAATGTGAGCGCCCAAGTGCTCAACCAAATCACTAGTTCACCCCAACGACCGCCCAAGTATAAATTGGGGTGTCTTCTTATAATATAACCTAGTAATATTCCAACCACATAGAGTTGAACATGTGATTCAATACCCCAGTACTGATGTGTCAACGTTTTGGCAATTGTTTCAAAATTCAAATTCTTGTAACTTTCAAACAGATGTGGAATTTCGAACAACAACTTAGGGGCCAATGCTATGAATGAGCCTAGAACTATGGCAATTATGTTCCAGACCACTCCAGCAATAGGCCAATAGTATAAGACCAAGATTATTAAAGGCGCCATCAAATAAAGCTGAAAATCAGCCGATGAATACCTGGGGACAAAAGAGAATAAATATATCATCCCTTTGATATTCTAGTTTTCCGACTGACCAGGATATTGGAACACACTGTAATAAATTTAAACTAGTTAATTTAAATTCAATTCATCGTTTTTGCTTACCATCACTATATCTGGCCAAGATACATAGTTATTCACCATAAAAATTGTTGGCAAAGGATTTTCAACGCATGGCTTCTGAAGAATATAACTGACCATCTGCCACAATGGTCCTAGTAAATGTTGGAAAATAATAAGTAATATTTATAATATACTATAAATAAAGACTGACCATCACCAAACAACTCAAATACGAATGTGATTGCAATTGCAGCTAAGATTATAGGCAGCATTCGAAAATACCTTGAGTAATTAAGAATTGAAAACAGTTTGACCAAATACAATCTTCAACAAACCTGTAGATCGCATATCGAATATAATCAAATTTTCCCCCGTTTTTGTCCAATTTTGTCAAAAGTATATAACAAGACATAAATCCTTAAACAAGGAAAAGTATCAAATATACTGCAATAATGAATAATTTGAGCAGGAGCAAATAATTAGTAATGATAATTATCAGAAATTACCTCCCATCAAAAAGAAAGTGTCTATTAGATTCCAATTGATAAAGAAAATATATCTTAAATCAGAATTGAATTTGTAAGGTGCTGACAGTCGAGCCTTCTTAGTATGAAAGGGCAGAAACCCGCTTTCATACTGGTGCTGTACAAACATCCAGAAGCAAAGTATTGCACGAATGCCATCCAATGCTGAAAACTTTTCAAATCTGTTGGAACAGTCGAAAATGTACTTGAAGTTTGGTACTATTGAAAAACAATCTGTTATGCGACTCATTCTGGACACGACCTGTCCCTCCGCTGAAGAATTTTTATTTAGTTGCTGTCTCAATTGATATATGACAGAACAAATCACGCAGATTACCGTCATTAATGCCAATGACACTCTAGCAAAGAAAACAAGGTTCATTGTTTATATTTTAATCAGAGTTATTACATTGATACTATTTGATATGTGTCCACAACAACCGGCTTATCTATGAAATCGCAATCAGGATTGATTATCACGTTGAACCTGGTCATTGGGAAAAGAACTGCAAAAGAATATGAATGAAAATTATAAAATTATCTTATGTTTATTTAGTGGTGAACAAGGTATTTTGTTTCAATAGTGCTTAGTTTGTGCTTATTGAAAAATGTACTTACTTTTATTGATAGCGAATTCTACATCTTTGGGTTTGCAGGTGGAGGGCAGGCATAAACCAGGTGGTAGTCGTATTTTGTCTGGTCCCAAATACTCAATATATCTAAGGATATTATAAATGAATCGTCCGTCAGATTTATCTTGGATTTGTTCTCGAAGCAACTTTTGGTCGGCATCATGAGGGTCAGAGCTATTGAACTGCTCTTTCAGTTTTTTGGCGTACATCTCCTCAAATATTCTATTATCTTCATTATGGTCAGCATCAGCCGGCGGAAATAAGTTAGTGGGAAGTCCCAATGAACAATAATGACCATGGATCTTTGGTTTATCTGTTTCATTAGTATCAGGACTTTCAATACCCAGACATTCGTCATATTCTCCGAAAGGAAGGGAATTGATTTGAAGTGACATTATTTTTCCCGAAGGCATTGAATCCATAACTATTCATTGGAACAAGTTTAAATATTAATTAGTATGGACATATTTAATTGCAGTTAAACTTGAATGGCAAACACTTACACTTCATGGCCCATCTTTCCCCATCTTTAGCAGCCTGCCCTATCCTTGCAAGGGAAGCCATACAATCGGAAGGCAGGTCGATATAAAATAGCATTTCTGAGAGTCTTGGTGCAATTCGTTTAATAATGGGCTCAATTTTCTTGGTCACATTTTGCTGGTATTGATTTAATCGCGTGAGTCGTTCAATACTCTCGTGAAGTGTAAATGACTTTTGCATGAAATCCAATTTCTTTCCCTCTTCATAGTCTTCTGGCAGAAGAAGTTCAGAATAATGATCAATGAATGCGTCGACAGTACACTCGTCTTCATCTTCGTCTTCGTCGTAATCATCTTCATAGTCATCAATTGTACCATTGATCGGAAGACTCCCATTTAGTGAAAGGCCATCACTTGAAGATATATCATCTATTTCATAATCTGATTCGTAGTCATCTTCGGTACATGTGGTTAATTTAATTGTGATTAGTAAAACAACACTGATAACACTAATGTAACGTAGGAGCTTCATTATTAAAATGGTCTGGCTAATAACTAAAGCCTATGTTTGTGAGCACTACTCGCAGAACATTAATAGAGTTTATGTTTTTTTAACATTTTGTAGATTCACTTAAACGATAATCTTATCGCTTCTGATCGGCAAAAATCCGATCAAATGGCGTAACATTTGCTCACAATTAACAATAATTTTCCTGAAGAATAACCACTCAATACTACAAATATGTCATTTGTTCGGATTTTTCTCTA
>JAQGCS010001262.1:0-14781 GCA_034702105.1 Fuscozetes fuscipes
TCTCTTTCTCTCTCTCTCTCTCTCTCTCTCTCTCTCTCTCTCTAATTAACTCGATTAGAATTTGAGAAACAATTAGATTTCTTTTGAAAAGAAATTTATTTCAGAACTGTTGTTATGTTTCAAACAAAAAATCAAATTATATTTTCTACGTTTTTCTCAATAATTGATTGAATGATAAATTTTTATCTATAGATCCAAAAGAAGAACACAAATGAGTAAAGTTTTCTTATGTTCAGAACTATAATCTATTATTCAATTTATTTAATGCCAGAATCAAACACATCAGTGAACAGAATCATCTCAATTCCCAAAAGAGTTCCCAAATTTTAGAGTTATAATTAAGAAATATTTTGCATCAAATAAAAAGAATGAATAAGTCTTTGAAGATAAAAAAAATATCGAAATACATTTCAAAAAGAGAATTACATTCAATAAGTTTGTATAGATTGGAATAATTGAGGCATTGAAATGATAGGAGGAATACAAACTAGTTTTCACTGTAGTAGAACCTTTTTCTCTAATCTTATTTGGAATGACGATATTCTAAATGAGTCATTTGTTTTAATTAATTGAAAATACTTTTATGTAATGTTTTTAACAGAAAAAAATTAAATAAACACATTTTTTTGTTAAAATATTTTTCTATTATGAGAGTTAGGTTAAATTTTTGCTGGTGTCAAGATCATAATGTAAGGTCAAGTTTTGTATTTACCTGTTTCCTTTTAAATTTTAGTGAAAGATTTCCTATTTTTTGTTTGAATTGAATGTGAAAATAGTTCAGAAGTTGTTATTTACAATTTCGAAGATTTGCTGAACGACTACCGGAAGTGTATTGTGATCGACAGTGGCCTCAGAAACGTCATGTGAGTCATGAGAGCCATTCCCTTGATCTGTAAAAAGTGCACATCCACCACCACATAAGTGCTGATTTAGTCTTTTTTGTTATTCCTTTTGAATTCGAAGATTAAACACAATATTATCACAAATAACAGGAAAAATATTCTGAATTTGTCTGATCCTAATCGAGGAAATCGAAAACCTATTTTGAAATAAATAAGTAAAAATACTATCGAATTGAGATGACATTCATTTTAGCAACAAACAAAATCCGATTAATGAGCATGAAACATTATTTAGAGAGTCTAGGCTTGAGTCTATAGTTTTTATTTTTATTATAAAACATCTACCCTTTCAAACAATTCTTTTTAAGACTTCAAATGAGGAATTTTATGAGGAAAAAATATTTTGCTTCAGACACAAAGAACCCGTGAAATTAGAATCTCATTAGAGAAAGGAAGGGACAATTTTCTGAAATAATACCTAATTTGAAAAATTTTGGAAAAATTCTATGAGAAAAATCATTACTTTATCTCATTTATAAAAACGTAGAGATCTAAAGGTTGCATAAAGTTTTCCCATTTTTCTTAAAATCAGCCATTTTCTGCAATCTTTGTTAATTCAGTTAATTTGATTGTATTCATCTAAGCAATTCCTACCCGATTTAAATGGGAAAGGACTAATTTAAAGCAAATATTAACTTTTTGGTGGTTGAGGTACTGATTGTACATGTACACAATGACTACAATTATTGATACAATTATTTAAATATTAAAAAACTTTGAAAATAAAATGAACCATTCAAACATTTCTATATGAATTCATTATTATATGGATTTAAAATGCAATAGGTGCAATTATCCTCTCCAAAACTTGTTTTTTAATTGAATGTAAAATTTAAAAAATGAAAGGTATAATTTAATTTCAAATTAAACATGATTAGAGCAAGAATAAGAAATATTGATTGGGAAAAGTGTAAACGAAATGTTTGAGTCTATATTTGATTCATTTGTTGGATGCGTTCAATATGTGATTCCTTCGTTTGTTTATCACTTAAATTCTGTCGGAAAGTTTCCTGAAGTGTCTAAACATATGGTTCGCTTAATTACGAAACGAAAAGAGTGTATTGTCTGAACAATGGCCAGAATATTGATTGAAGTGTGACCTATGAGTTGCCGAATCAACTGCTAAATGACGAAATACCGAACAAATAATCGACGACTCATTAAATTTTATGATTTGGTTGTGAGACAAAAGACATCTCATTTCATAAAAGTAATTGATTTCTATCTGAACATCATTTAAGGAGAAATGAGTTGCAAGACTCTAAGATCCATAAAAGTCTGAGAAGAGCTAAATACCAGATTTTGTCTCAAAATGAGACACATTTTTATATAACCCAACTTTAAGTCAGGTTATAATAGATATAAGTTTGTGATTTAGAGAGATATAGAGAGAACTGCCATTTTGGATGTCATATCAATTCATAATACGATAATTTATCGCCAGAGACGCCATTACGGAGAGAACAGAATAGTTTTGGTCGAAAGAGAGCAGAGCTGAGCGGACTCTCAGCGGAATCAGTTCGGAAAGCAGTGCTCGTATCGATTGCTTTTATTGATCGCAAAAATAATGAGAACTCATTGTGTGTTTGGGTTATGTGCGCACAGATATGTTAACTGTGCCAACAGTCCATACTCTATGTGTTTTTGAAGAACAAAATGTGTCTCAAAAACTTTAAGAATAAACTCAGTGAACACCGAACTTATCGATCAGACAAATCGACGTTAAAACAGGAATTACCCCCACTTTCTCTATCGTTTTAGACCTCCATCCCTACCATTTGCACAAATAAATCGTCAGATTTGAATTCAAACTAATAATCTCTAAATAATTTGATCAAAATTTTCAGACAGCTATCATTTAAATGTCTAAACAAAAATATTTTAATAATCAGGGTCAAAAGAAATGGTTTACGACAAAAAAAATATAATTAGCTTCTCAAAGGAATCATGTCACTTTTAGACATTCCGATAACACTTACAATTGATAAAAATGAATTTTGTTCTAACTAGTGTTGCATACTCAGAGAAATAAGTGATTTTGAAAGAAATCTGACCAATTTTGCGAATAACTATATACTTGATTTAAAAATCGATAATTTTGGTGTTTGAATGCGATCTAACCATTGATAGCAGGTTATATGCTGTTGTGATATGCTGTCCACACTCTGACCATCCCTGTTTGGTAATTATGCCATTATTTTTGATGGCGTATTACTGAAGTAATGTAATGTGAGAGACAGGCGTTCATTCATTGTTTCATTTGTTGAAAGGCTTCAAATTCTGTTCCCAACGAATAGTTGGCAGTCATTTCAGTCATTTTCATGTTTTCTATGAATAATTTGCATCCATTTATGAAATTTTTTCTTCTCTTAAATTGCAGTCATAGCTCAAACCAATACTAATTGTGGGACATTCATATCTTATGGCTGACACCAGTTTCTCGGAGCACATCCTTTCATTTGTGGCATCATCTCATCTAATCTGAATCATTAAACACTTTCAGTCCAGTGATTCTTCTTCCCGTCTTTTTCGCGCATCACTGCCTTCGTATGCAAAACATATTTAATGAAAATCTTTGCAATTAATATGTATTCCAACAATAAGTAATACAACCACTCGTTTGCTCATCAAATACCAAAATATTGTATCCGATATTGGATCATAATCATTTTGACATTTTATTTAATAATTTGCACAAACATATAGTTTTTTCTAAGGATGAAATTATTACCCATTTTCGGGTTCGAAACATAGATTAGAATTAGGATTGGATTCAATCCTTATTTTTATGAAAAAATTCTATCATTATATAGATAGACAGGATCATTTTTGTCATTTTTTAACTTAAAAATTTGAATTATTTTTACAAATTCCTCCTGCGGTTCCTCTTTAGAGTTAGGGATTGAAATATGGATTGGTAGTACTTGGATGAATTACTGCGCTGAGTGCAACAAATAAATTTGATCCACACTTTGGTTAATACAAATAATGTAATAAAGTTCAGTTTTTTTTAAATCAAATTAAGAAAAGTCTTTTTAAAACTTGTATTATAATATCTGTTTATTACTAAAATTGTCTTGTTCAATTTAAATTCTGAAAATCTTTGAATTATGTGAAAATGTTAATAATTGTGTGCAGAATGTCTGTGTTGTGTCAAGATTGTTTAACGGATGAATCTTCCAGTTGAAGGGTAGGTAACTACAACACCCCGGCAGATACCTAGATCGTTTACGGATGATTCGGTGTTCAAGACCTGGAGATAAGTAAACTCTAGCTGTGACAACAACCAAAAGTGTAAGTGTAATGCTTTGTCATTAAATAATGGGTTGTGCTGAAAAAAACAATTCTAGCATAAGGCTCGCCGTGAACAGCCAAGCAACAAACTAAGAAAAGTCCTCTAGTTTGACCACCGAGTTCTAGCATATTCAATATCGTTTCAGTGATTAGAAGGGATTCTGACTGATAGAAACTTCCATAATCACACTGATAGTAGATTCGCGCTACTCATCGGTCGATCACACGAACTAAATGTCCGAACCGGTTCCTCTCGTACTGAGCGGGATTCGCAACGACGAATTGTCAATAGTGTAAAACATACCTGCATCACGACGGTCTAGACCCAGTTCAGGCTCCCTACACAGTACTAGTAAGTGAGCGAATGCAATGCTTGGCGAATTCTGCTTCACAATAATATTAGGAAGAGTCAACACTGAAAGATTAAAAAGCATCATCGTAATGAACGCTTGGCCGCCACAAGTCGGTTATGACTCTGGTAATTTTTCTGACACTTCTTGCTTAGAACTCTTAATAAGGCAAAAGGAGCGATAGGTTCTTAATCATACTGAAAATCAGGATTGAAGCAAGTGTTTTGCCTCTGAAGTTGCTGTCCTCCCTTGGACATCTGCATTACCTTTTAGCAAATGTACTGCCCCAGTCAAACTCACCGCCTGAAGCTGTCCTCGGAGGGGATTGTGCCGCAGTAGACAGACCACAGTCGGCTTGGCTATCGGTTGGGTCACTGAATTTGAAGAAGTAGAATTATCGATATGATCATTTTAATTTAAGATAGTGGCGTCAAAATGATGTTTTTTTGAAGATAACTGAGCCATACATACATCTGAAATATCTGAGAAATGCAATACATTTCTCTATTATATAGATCCCAAAAATACTGATTCGAAGAAATTTCATTCATCTCATACTTATTGAATCTTTTGATGACTTTTGCATTTTTGGCTCAAATATTTTGGGTTCAATAGTTTCTGCTTCGATTGACAACTTGTAAACTCAGACGAACAGGTTTAATCATTTGTTAAAAACATGAGCTCAGGGCAATATAGGAGGGGTTTTTGGTCAGAATTTCAAAATTCAGAGGAGTATAGGGGGACGAGATAATGACAGCCAAAAGCCACCATTTCACACCTTACCTCTTATTTGATTATTTTAGGTGATCTGATCAAAATGGGTAAGTCTATTGTGCATAACTTTTACTAGATAACACTAATATTAAAAATCTTTACCTGTTATTATGAATTCACAACCTTTTTGATATCAGATTTTCCCTGTTAGGTATTAAATGTGACAAGATGATCCAAATTTCTTTCTGTTGCCATGTTTTTAAAGCATGCGGCCAAAATCCCCACTCCCAAAATCCCCACCTTACCAAAATTACCATATTATGAAATAATTTTAAAATAATGAGACTAGTAGTAGTATGGAAATTTATTAATTTCAACATAATTTATAAGATAAAAATTTTAACTAGGCATGTTGGTCTTATATGAAAAATATCACTTTTTAATTAATCTTAGTTAAAGAAAGGAAAATAAATGCAAGTAAATTAAATATAAATTAATAGCATATTGGTTAAAAAGTTTTAATAATAGTGGTAAATTATAGTGAAGATTTTGGCAGAGTGGGGATTTTGGTAGGGTGGGGATTTTGGATGTGTTCCCATAAAAACATCCACTGAATGGTTAATTCGAATTTTAAACTACAGTCTAACCTCTGTGTTGTGAATTTTTGTGTTATATTTCTCTGTTGTGCCTAACTTTTATTTCATTTGACAGAACACCAAGAACACTCCCTGTTGTAAAAATCAATCGAGTTTTAAAATCTACCTGTGGTGAACATAAAAACCCGTCTGTTGTCAGATTTTCTCTGTTATTAGGTATTAAATCCTAAGAAAATGATCAAGATTCCTGTCTAATTCTTTTATTGAGATTATCAAATTATTAATAATATACATTAAAATTGACCCACGATAATTGTTCAAAATAACTAGTAAATAAAATAAAATTATTACTCAAGCACATAATTAAACTTATGCATTTGAGTTGTATAAGAGTTTGTGATTATTACGTGTTGTGTAATCTCCCTGTTATTAGATGATCCTAGGTGAAAATTTTGTAGAACAACTGGGAAGTTTGATTGTAATTATAATTAAAATAATTGAAAACTCCATTTACTTATAGGCCGTAGATTACAAACGTTGAGCCGTTCCTCTGAACTCATCAAATATGGGTATAACACAGCTATAATATGGCTCATCTCTCTGCTTCTGTCGGCCCCCATCTGTATCTACCAAAAAGTGCTAGACTTTGGAATCAAAGATCTGGTGCTATATCACAAATGTGTGGAAAATTTTCCAAATAATAATCGAGGCATTTATTCGTTTGTCATATTAATAACACAACTTCTGATTCCGAGTTCAGTGATGTTATTCTCTCACTGTCGCATTAGAGGACATCTTAATCGGCACCGTATCCCTAGACATCACAGAAACGATTCGGATAACAGAGAGCCGAGTGGTTCGTCCTTTCGCTCGGAAAACAATGAAAACAACGTTAATATTGAAGTAAATCAAAGGTATTGTAAATTTTAAGAACTAAAAAGATCAGAATGAAATGATCAGAGTGAAATGGTCAGAATAAAATGCCAACCAAATTGGATCGGATATCATGTAATTTCTTTGCTCAAAATAACTCGAAGTCAAAAACAATAGATTTTTTTGAACAGAACTCAATACTAACGTTAATGTAATAGAAATAATAAGACTTCACTTCAATCAAGTTCTGAATCTTACTTTCTCTTCAAACGAAGGCAATTATATATCAATTATAAATATAAATATATTATAAATATATTATTTGTCTTGATTCTGAACAAATCTGCTCAATTGTAAATCAATAACCTTGTACAACATTGAAAAAACACAAGGGGGTGACCAAGATAAAAAAAATTTGCCACCAGCTTTGCTCGGCGGTAAGAAGGGATATACATGTAATGCAGGGATGCCCAAGCTTTTCGGGTCTAAGGGGGTAGTTTTTTGAATTTGCCGCCAAAAAAACCGAAAAAATTTGGCGCCTCGCTTCGCTCGGCGGAAAAACTCGACAGGGGCCCAAGGTAAAAAATTTTTCCACCTCGCTTCGATCGGCGGAAAACACAAAGAGATGTAAGGTCAAAATGCGAGCCGCCTCGCTTCGCTCGGCGGTGAGTGGGGCGTATACCTATAATGTTAAATTTGTCAAAATTCTAGGGGGGGGGGGTAAAGCCAACATTTTCGATTTTTGGGGGGTAAGACCCATACCCCTCCCTTGGGCATCCCTGATGTAATGTTACATTTTCAAAAAATTCTAGGGGTTGCCTAATTTTTCGACTCTAGGGGGTCAGCGAGCAACCCACTTTGGCCATCCCTGGTGTTAATAGTCAACAGATAATTGAATGCATGCTTTGTTTGGGTTTGTATTAGACATTACTCTTATTTGATGTCCATTAGTCATTCTATGGCTCTTTTCACAAACAAATTACAAGTTTTTGAAGTTCCTTGTTTATCTTTGCTATGTAGAACTCATAAACTAGTTATTCTCTAATTGAACTGAACTTTGGAAATCTTAAGAGTTTATAATTATTATTTGGGTTTAAATGAAATTTCAATCATTGCATGAATTGAATTAATTAAACAAATATTTTGACGAAGCAAAAAGAGTCCTACTAACCATGCCAATTCTGTTAAGAGCTACAAAATAGTTGCAAAGTTTAAAACATAGTGAATGTTCATTTACATTGTCATATTCAGATAAATTGTAACAAAATTATCAAGGTTGAGAGGGAAAAATTAAGTTACTTAAATGATGAAATATGCAGGTGTCTTATGAATCAATCTTTTCGGCATTAATTTTATTAACATATAACTTAAGTTTCTAGTTATTTTTCATAAATAATCTCCTTATTACTGTTCTCTTCATTCAAGATTTTGCAACTCTTAACAGCATTGAGCATGCCAAATGCTTTTAATCAAATTATTCACCCAGTATAATCTGAATAATACCAAGAATTTCATTATGAGTCAAAACAAGATTAAAGTTTTCTGCTTTGTAATATTGAAAAATGCTCGAAGGATCTTGATGAAATGAACATTTCCAATAACTTAAATACTTGAAATTTTAATACCTTTTGCTTTCATTGAAAATGTTTTGAGTATTTATGGAAAAGTGATTTCTTATTAGATTCGATCTCTTTTTAATATTAAAAGCAAATATTTGTTAACAAAAACCAATAAATCGTTTATTTCAATAATAATAAGGAATTCAATATCTTTTGAAAAGATATTTACCACTAATTCGATGGCGGCTTCTTACAACTTTTATTATTCGTTTTATATCCGGAGCAAATACTAGTAGATATTGAAACTAATTTTAAATTTTGCTTTTATTGCAGAGAGACTGTAGTAGAGGACAACCCAACCAATACGTCAGTGACTGCAGTCCACTGTTTTCTGAAACCGATTTGTGAGCGAAACTATTTTAATAAAGAACTTCATCGCAATAATAGAATCACAATATTCTTACTGACGGTTACTATAATATATGGCATCTCATGGCTGCCCTGGAACTTATTCAACGTCTACGTTGACTTTTACCCGGACATCGATATGACCCCACGAGAACTTTACCTAATTCTGGCCGTCTGCCATCTGATCGCCATGTCCTCTTCCACAACAAACGCCATCTTTTATGGTTTCCTCCACACAGGCATCAGAAAAGAGCTCAGAATTAAAATAAGAAAAATGAAAGAATACTTTCGTTAAGACAAATAACTGGTACAATTCAATTGAATTAAACTTCTTTCACTATATTATATTATAATCAAATTCCTGTATGTGAATTCTTTATATTCATGGCCATTTTCTGTTCTTAATTTCTCAAAATATGAAAATCCAATAAAATATAATAAAATTGTTCCTTCAATTTCTTTCTAAGAAAATTTGGTTAAAATGAAAGATATTTTGCGATCAATTAATTTACGATATAAAAAGTGAAATGTTTTATATTATGGACAATAAATATTCATCCGTTTGTTTGAATTATTTTCCCAAAATGTAAATCAAATAAAAGCTTTTGAATCATATATAAAGCATTTGTGAATATTTTAAAAATGTATGATATAATATATATAATATATAATATCATAGCCTTTTATTTGAATTTTGCTTGTTTATAAGTGATGGTATAAATAATATGAAATGTGATTTTAATATGTATAAAAAAAATCTTGAATAAACTTAACTTATTTGAAATCCATTCTATATATGCATTTCACAAGAATTTCGAACACAATTAAAGTGTTTTACTGCAAAACATTGGGAAATAATGAGCAGATCTCTAACAAATAGAAATAGTTTTACTTCTTATTCATTAAACAAAAACAGATTTAATGTAAAACAACAAAAACTCATTTAAAACATTAATTTAAAGGCCACTGTTCATATGCGGCTCAAATTTTACTAGTATATATCTGATATATCTCTGATATGCAGATTAGAATGGGGTTGAATAGGCATGAGTAGTAGTAGTAGTAGTAGTACCTTTTTAGTAGTAGTAGTCATTTTTCTACTTTAATGAATTAAAAATAAGTTTAATTCTGCACCAAATCTAAACAAATTTGAATAAAAATAGATTAAAATTAATATTTAATCACTAATTACTAAAGAGTCTCATTTTGAAATGAATAATAAAAAGTGTTAAGTTATATTGTTCCTAATGTATAAATTTGAGTATTTTGCCAACTCTAGCATCTGGATAAATTTGAAAATATGGGACAATGTTTATTCAAATTAGTTTAATAACAGCATAATTATGAGTCGGTTTTGCAAACAGTAATCCATTAGAACTAATGAGTTGTTATCCGATATCTTTCGTTTTACCGAAAAGTATGACTCAATTTACACAATAATTGAATTAACGAGTGTTCCGTTTATTCCTCAATCGTAGACAACTTATCGCAGAGGAAAAAAGTTATTTCGACCAGCATCATTAAAACAATCAAAGATGAAGTCACTTCAATTTTACCAAGTACTATTCTATTTAGATATTTGTATCTCTCAAGTCATGTGATATGAGTTTTCAATGAATTTAATCAAGTTAATCAATCTGAATTTACTTCAATAAACTATACGACAGTTCTTTACCAGTTTTCAGGGATCCACTTTGCCTCAAATGTAGGGGGGTCTCCTTGGGACCAAAAACTAGGGGGAATTTAGGTTACACCCCTTCCGCACCCCTGCGATTGATCTATCAATCATTTTATACTAAAGAAGAAAAATAAATCTTTTGAGACGATCCTCTAACTCTTAATGCACGTTCTTTGAAGCTTAATTTAGCTGGCCAGTCATGGCACCAAGACATGGCCATCAGCCCATAAAAAGAATGAATTTGGATTCAGCTTGCAAAAATATTAATAAGCATACAAATTCGTCATTTCTACCGAATTTTCAACTGTAATACTTTAGATGTAAGTGCAAGATACTTTTGCTACTTTATAAAACCCAAAAGACTTTGATATGTGAGTAATGGATAGAAAATAACTTTTTTAATAAAAATTTTTATCCGAATTGAGTTAAAAAGTGTTTTATTGAAATCAAATAAATTTTTAGTTTAATTTTTTGATTTAAAAATTTTACTGATATTCAGGTTTGATTTCACCGCCTCCTTCGCCTCCCTCTTTAGGCTTTCCATAAAAGGGTTCTTTGGGCACTTCTTCTGGAATTTTTGGCTTCAGAACAGATGTTTTGCCGAAGTCCTTGATGTCAATGGGCACTTCCTTCTCGAATTCAACCTTCGGGGGCTTCTTTTTGATAACTACCTCGGTTGATTTATGAATGACTGGAATCTTCTCAACAATAGTTGGCTGTTTAACGTAGACGTGTTGGTATATGGTCTTGGTTATTGGGGGCTGTTTTATATAAACAGGGGGCGCGTATTTCACGATATCTTCGTGTTTGCCATGCTTTTGCAAGAGATGAGCATGCTCATATGGCTTGATGAACTTAGTCAGATCGAATTGAGGCTGATATTCAGGCAGTTTGTCGATAGGAATAAGTCCATGATGGCTCGGGTATTTCGAATAAGTAATTACAGGTTTAAAATAAGGAATTATGGGCGGTTTGAACGCTCCGGGCTTCACAACCTTTTGAAAAAATCATTTCAGTTTAATTTTAAAATCAGAAATATAGGAAATAAATATTAATCTTGCTATTATTTAAGTTTAGCTCAACTATAAAAGGATTCAATAGTTGTTATTAAAAATTAGTTTTAGTTTTAATTCTTAATAAGAGAATTATAAAATCAAGATTTACTTCAAACTCTAACGACTTTAAATCCTTGATAAAAAAAATGTGTGGGTTCAATTTAATCCAGTTTTTTTTATTTACGATATGCTTATATTTCCAGTCAAAAGCTCTAAAAATCATTATAAAAATTCTATCAAAAGATATATTCAAAAATTTCTCAAACGTTTTCGAGTAAAATCAATTTTTTGTATTCAAAATTTATAGTGAAATCTTATTTGAAATTCTTTTGAAAAGACCGATTTCTAGATCATCTAGCAGCGAAAAAACATATTTCAAATATATATTGAATTAGAATTTTACACATGAATTAAAGTAAAAAATGTGAGTGGGTAAGTTATTAAAATTAAAAAAACTCCAAAGAAAGTTACGAAATATCTCTTACCTTTTCATCATAGCCTCCATATTCACCCTTTCCATATTCACCTTTTCCATAGCCTTCATAACCTTTTCCATAGCCTTCGTAACCTTTTCCACCTTTTCCATAGCCTTCATAACCCTCCTGGGCATTAATTGTGTGAACCACTAAAACAAATGCTAGAGCAATGAATGTTTTCATGGTTTTGAAAAATCTATACTGACTTTGAAAAATCATTCATTTATATGCTATGAGAGTGGGAATGCAAGGATGTGCGGGGTCTATTAGACACTCATTTTTGACAAAACTTTTTCTGTAATTCATCAAAATTCAGTCTAAATGTTTTGTAGGATTTCCTCTGCGATAGGTTTTTGAAATTAGAAAAAAGTGAGAAGGGTTCATTGTTTATGCAATGCTTAAAAATAATATGCGATTCAAAATAATTTCACTTAAAACAATGCATACTCTGATATGTATTTTGTATGTGTTGTATATGAAGTGTACTAGTATAAGCTATGCGTAAGCCATAACTTTACTCATTGAACTCATACTCGTGTACATTGTGTATGCATTCCTAACATAGAGAACTAATGTAAGCTCCATAAGAACCGGTGTTATTGGTGTTCACGAGTATTTCTGAAAATTTGTCCACCCATAATTGAAGATTCCTTATAAGCTTGCAAGTTATACCAGATTTGGCCGAGGATTCTAAATCGCGAGAATTAATCTTTATAATGATTGTGAGAATATGTGACTGGAGCTTATTTTTTCACAATTCAATACTTTAATAATAGAACTGAAAAATTAATGGAACTCTTCATGAAAGAGGAGAAGAGCACACTATAAGAACAGGGGCCTAATTATTATAATAGACACATGACATTGTGTGCTAGGCCATAACCCAAAACTTGTCTTTTATTATTTTAATAAAAACATTTGTGTTATTATGTTCTCCAATTATTACGTTCGAAATGATTAGACCAAGAATATAATAAGTTTAATATAGGTTCAAATATATGTCGATTATATTAGGTATAATATAAGTGGACTGTGATGAGTTAGTGACATAGGTTAAATTGCATCCAGTTTATTCTCGTTTATTAACGCAAATTCATTGATTTGATTTGTGCGAAAGTGAGGGCTCGGAAGGAATAATAGGCGGATATCTCTTAGCTTTAGATCAATAGCACGGAATATAGCATTCGATATAATGACTCATTTATTTTACATCCTTCTGACGACAATCACTTTCGACTTTATTCCGTCAAATTTTGATTCACACATAAAACAAATTATTTCAAAATAAGTCAGAAATATATTAAAGATTATATTATTTTCTCTTAAAAATAGTTTATTGCTTTTAAAAACAAATTATTTTACTTATAGCTTACAATTGAAATCAGTTCATATCACTGGACATAATTTAAATGAAATCACTTTATAATTACATAGAAACTTGATTCTTTATTTTTTACGGCAAATATAATCAAGGAAAAAAGAATATGAGGTGTTAAATAAGACATAACTAAACAAAATTGGCTTGGTCTTTTAATTCGCTTATCCTTATTTTCTAGAAACTGCTTGATCATTTTTATTATAATCAGGGATGGCCAAGCTTTTCGGCTCTAGGGGGGTATAAGGGGTGGTTTTTGAAAATTTTTCTAGGGGGGGGTCTAGGGGGTAGTTTTTTGAATTTCCCGCCAAAAAAGCGAAAATATTTCCCGCCTCGCTTCGCTCGTCACGGCGCCTCGCTACACTCGGCGGTAAAACTCTATGGTAAAAAATTTCCCGCCTCGCTTCGCTCGGCGGAAAACACAAAGAGACGTAAGCTCCGCTCGGCGGCGAGGGGGGGGTATACCTGTAATGTTGGGCATCCTTGATTTAATTGAAATGTTACTTCTCCTATGCAGTGTATTCATATAGTCATGCACATTTAGCCTTCAATTTATATTAAATAGACTACACCCGACATATCACAAGCTACTTTATCATTAAGCTGTTTTATCAATGTTAAATTGGATTAAAAAGTGGCAACTATTGTGATTCCTTGCATATAATTTCTATTTGTGAAATACAAAATTTTCATTTGAATGAATGATTGAAACTCTCGCCGCCGGAAATATTTTCTCCGAATTCGTTTTATTTATTTTTTAAGTTAGGCAAGATATTAAATTGATGTTTCCAATAAATTGGCTTGAACAAATAGTACTCTCGGATATACGTAAACATGATATTGATAATGCTTTTTAAAATAACTTACACATAATAATTAAATAATATTCTAGGAACTTTATATTAATTATATATAAACACATGGGAGTACACTATTTATATTGATAATACATGTTCTCCACATAGTGTTGCTAAATAAAATATGGTTAATCCTTGATAAAACACTAGAAAACAGTCAAAATTACCTTGAGTTTCCTTGAGAAAACTGGGTTAAATGACAAAACTATATACGATTTCCTTGTGTAGTAAAATGTAGTAAAATTAAATGCCCATTATATTTCAAAACAATAATCTAAAGAAGGTTTGGTAGCGTTTTATCCAATATTCTCTTACCTCTAAACTATGACAAATTGGAACTCCTATAAGATTGTTTTAAGCAATTTGTTCTTATTATATACTTTGAACAGGATAAAAATAATCCAATATATGTTTTACTGTTTACTATATCATAAATCAAGCGAAATATATGTCACCAAATGTCATTTATTCTGAGTCTAATTCAATTTTGAAATAAAAAATACTTGTACATATTTTGCCTAGAAACAATTTTGTTTCAATATATTTTTGTACTTTGAATGTTTATTAAGATAGGGATTAACTTAATAATTTAAATATAACAAGTACAAAATCTAAAAGCTTTCCAATGCTTTGCAAAATAAAAT
>JAQGCS010001263.1:0-14773 GCA_034702105.1 Fuscozetes fuscipes
TCAGCACTTGCGCTCAGAATAAAGCCTCTCTCTCTCTCTCTCTCTCTCTCTCTCTCTCTCTCTTTGCCTCCTGATAAGAAATCTTCAGCCAGAACAGCTCTCCCTCTCATTGCGTGTTTGTCCTATTCGTTTAGTACGTAAAAGAGCTGTCCATAAAGAACAGGTTCAAAACTCTAGTAAGCAAGTTTTCCTACTTAAGGGACTAGTAGTTTCAGAGTTCAGTGATTTGGCCGACGCACTGTTGGCAGTGAAGTTCCCCAAAACCAGTGCCGATCAGTACAGCCTAGACGTTAGGCTGTGTTGAGTTTTTACCGCATTCTCTGCGCTCCGATAAAACTCTAGAAAAGTCAGACTCAATAACACCATAGAAGACAACAACAACTTCTTTCACTGTTGGCTAATGTAATGATAATTTCGTTCCCACTCCTCTCCATAGCACAGGCAGTGCAGTGGTGTTGTGTATACACAGCAGTCAGTGCTTGAAAAGTAACTGAACGGCTCACTCGGCGCGCACTGTATTTGTTAAAAAAGGGGACGGAATATACGACTTGCGAATAGAGCGAAAAGCAGGCTTTTGCATGTGTGGTGTGCTGTGTGTGTGTTTGCATTCATTTAGAAACCTGTGCTTTGATTGTCAAGTTTAGAGTTCAGAGCCGCTGAATAAGCTCTGAGCGATCCATCGATTGGAATAACTAATCATTCAATTAAAATAAGCAATTTTTGTGGCACTACCTCTGATTTGTAGCGCAAGGTATGCTCACGTCGTGCATAGAATATATCCGTAAGTTTTCCATTTGATATTCATTACTATATTTAATATTTTCAATGTTTTTGTTATGATTTTTGCGTTTCGTTTACTCTACGGTAGAGTAGAGTAGAGTCGACCGTACGGTTCAATAGAAATTCTGTGGCGAACAGTACAGCCATAAACCTATCAGTGCTTTCTTTTACTAAAATACACCTGTGTTTGTGCCGAGTTAAACATAAATTCTCACGCTGGCTACTGGTGAGCAAGATCGTTCGTGCAGTTAATCATAGTAATTCGATAGAATTTAATTGATACGCTAATTGTGCGCTTGTTGAATTTCAAGGAATTCCACTAGTTTGATTGAAAAGTTGAATAATGCTTTGTTGATAGTGAAGATAGTGGTTAAATTGAAAAAGTTGAAAATTATCTAGATCAATCAAATTAATGTATGGATTTCACTTTCAAAACTGAAAGGTGTGTTCGGAGATAATTTGTATGTTTCAAACTGTAATCTCAGCTGTTTTATATCCTGCTCATATCACAAAGTGGACCTCTCCTTTATCTTTCGTTAGCTTTCTTATTATGTATACCTTCCCTCTCCTCCTCTAACCACTCGTTTTGAAGGTCTGTTCAATATATTTGTTGCGCTCTTTTTCTTAGACAATAACTATTTTCTTCGAAATGCAATTTTAGTCTTCAGTACATTTCGTGTTTGTATTCAACAGTTTTTCTTCGCGCTCTTTAACTACTCTTGGATTTAAAGTTTGTGCTGAAAGAGAAAAAAATAATAAATTTTTGATCATTTGTTGCGATAACTTCTCGTTCTGTTCTAATATGACGTTCGCACTGCCCTTAAGTGAGGATTAATTATAATAATATTTAAATTTGTTTTTATACATTGCTTTGAGTGAATGAAACAGTTTTGCAAATCGCTTCCATAAAATTCATATTGAGTTTAATCTGGATCAATTTATTATAATTTGATAATAACCGGGATTTTTATGATTTAAATTCCCTTATCTGTAATACAAGTGTTGTAATCAATCACTGGCTTCGGTGACAAAAATTTATTTTAATTTTGATTTGAGTTCTTCGCAAAAATTAATTTTTCATACATTTAATCCTTATTTTCATTTTTATAATATTTGCTTCAAATTAATTAGTGTTTTGGGTTTTCTTGGTCTTTAATCTCGATTTTTCTCCACTCATATAATGCTTTTAAAATCAAGATTTAAACTATAAATCATTTTAAAAATAATTTATGTATTTATATACAGATTTTCGCGAATTTTCATCTTTTATTTTTTTGATAATAATATAGTAAAACAATCTTTGATTTTATGAAAATTATTTAACCGAAGAGAAAATCATTTCTTGCAATTTGTTATTCCTTTAAATTAATTGTTTTTTTAAGTTCAAAATTATAATTAATTTTAAACTTATTTTAAATTTAAGCAAAAATTGGATTTTTCTCATATCTTACCCCTAAGTTTGTGCCGAATATAAAAATACTTTTCATTATGAGTTGTTTCGCATGATTTGCGAAACATTGCGATAATTATTAAACTCTCGTTAAATAATTCATTGAATTGTAATTCTAGTTTATTATTGTAATGAGCAGGGTACAATATCCTAATTCTTGATTTGCTGGGGAATAATATTTGAATAGTTTTATCTTTTAATAACAATTCATTGAAATATGAATAACAATAATATTTTAGTTTGAGCTCAAAGTCTGTATTAATAATACTCTTTATTAGAGACCAAGTATTCAATTATTGAAATACTATTCAAATATTCATAAGAGTAAGGAATGAATAACATATTTCTAATCCGAATGTGTGTCTGAGAAACGCATTTCCCTAACCCGAGAGCACAGGTATCCTAATTCTGATGCTCTAATTTTCTTAACTCAATCTAATAAATAAAATATCATATTATATACCAAGAAGTGAGTGAATCAGAAACAAAAGTTTTTGACTTTTCAATGAAAAATTACAAAACCCTTTGAATTTGGAGAACAATAGCACAGAATAACTGTTAAGTCCAGTGTTTGTTGTTTTCTGTGACTCTATTTCATAGTAATATTGTTTTTCAAAATTTAATCTCAAAGTATATAACAGTTTAATGAATGTAATGAATGGATGAATGAAAAGCGTTTCTTAAGTATAATATCTGACGTCTTATAATAGACTGTAATTTAATGTATTTTTGATGTCTTTCTTTGATAGTGTCTGTCATTCATTGAGAAGAAGGGAATGGTTTGAAAGACGAGAGCGAAAGACACTTAAGAAGTCATTATTAAATTAAAAACAAATAAAGAAATTTCAAGAATCAAATAAATAATTGGTGTGACTCTCACTTTATAAAGGCTCGCAAATTGTGCCCGAATTATACAATACTGGATATAATTTGATATCTAGTTCTTTACGGAAGAGATTTATTTGATATCAAAGCCATTCTTAAGAGTCATTTGTCAACAGAGAAAAGACTGGAATACGAAAATCAAATTATAATTTGAGATATCATTAAAAGTGTGCAAAAAGTTTTCGAACAGAATATTTAAAAATTTCTTCTTTTAATGAGAAAAATGAATTTTTCGGTAAAATAAATATTTAATTAATTTTTGAGACAAAATTTATTTTTTATGTTGTGTTATATAATACCCGTTGTGGTAATTGTGAAGACCATAACAGATGAAAGTAATTAAACATTGAATTTACGACTATTCATAGCAACTAATGGTCTTCAATGCAATTATGGTTTAATTTTATCGTCAGTTTCATTGGATTGTTGTTTTTGCAAAATTTAAGTGAAAGGACAATTATTTTTGATGAGCGGTTTGGTGCAAACTATTCGTACATTCATTAAAACCGTGTTTTCAGTGCAATAACTGTTGAAAATTATAATAAAAATAATAATCAAAAAACATTTGCTGCGAATAATGGGTTCGAGTATTTCGAGTGGAAAGCATTCAATATTGGATTCGCTGCCGACTTATCACAATTTGCATATAGTTATGCTGGGCCTTGACTCGGCTGGAAAGACCACAGCCCTTTACAGGCTCAAGTTCGACCAGTATTTAAATACTGTGCCCACAATTGGATTCAATTGCGAAAAAGTCAGAGCACATACGGGAAAGGCTAAGGTATGGAATAAATATATTTTTCATATATTCCTTATTTATTTACAAAAGTTTTAAATTACTCTTTGCTTTTGATTTTTTGATTTAATCTCAGAATTAGTCTCAGAAGCGAACGAATAGAAAAATATTTTTATAACTAATTCATGACTTGATATTAAAATTTAATGAAAATTGTTTTGATTTTCGTTTGAATATATTCTTGTTATTTGTTTCTTGAATTTTAATGAAATGCTTTATCACATAAATTCAGAGCTCATTGCTATCGAAACCATTTCAATGTTTTTCATTGAGTACTATATTTTACGATTGGATTAAATGGATTTTTATCAACAATTTATTAGACTGTGAATCCTATCCGTGTGTCCATCCCGTCCTGAAAAGGCTAGTTTCCCATTAGACTCAGGGAAAAATTCATTTCCCAAATGAACTGAATTTCTTTAAAAGCCGTGTTTTTGTTTACACGGAATTTCCATTCAATAAATTGAAATAAATTAACAAATTTTAAGCACTAATACACAGAAATCCTATTTTATTTTTATTGCAAAATATTTTTTTCTTTGAGTGGAAAGACTCGAAAGACCAATGTTTTGCTTTAAAAATTGGGTTAAGGTATATAAAGATTGTATTGAAGTAAGTTTTTAGTAGTTTTCACACATATTTTTTTATTTTATTCAGAGCTAACACTCCTTTCCAGCGATGATTTACTGATCATTTGGGAACTCACTGTTCCCAATACGAGAGTTGGTGATTCTGTTTGTAATCTAACTGATCAAGTTTATTGATAAAAAAGCACCTTTATGTGTAATATACTGTCCTTTATATTATTGTGAAGTAACATAAATACAAATTTGGCGAAAGAAATGATATTTTAGTCTACGGTTTACTTATCAGTCAATAAAAAAAATTATATGAATTTCCAAATTCAATGAATTCCTTTTATATCATTCACTCCAAAGAGGAGCCGATAGAAAAAAGTGAGAAGTGGTTCCTCTAAATTACAGTAATCACTATCTAACACAATGTCTTCAAACAAAGAAGTCTTATTATAGCCCCCGAAGAATATAATGGTGTTTGCAGTTTGCTCTCAATATTAGTCCTCTCCTAAGCCTTGGACTCAAATTTCAGGATATTTGAGATTATTGTATGTTTTGGAAGCGATTTTTTAAAACCAGCAAAGCTCTTAAGTAGAAGAAGACCAGCGGTTCCCACAGTTAATCATTGGTCGACATATAATATGTTCAAAGATCAGAGAGAATGAGAGAGAAAAGGAAAGTCAAATCTCGTCTCACATATGAAGTATAACTCAATTCTATTGACACAGCATTTGGTTTGTGGCACTTTTTATGGCAGTTAGGGCTCAGTCAGTGCTAGGGCTGACAATAATTCGCTTATTTTTTTTTATTAAATTAATAGCACTTCTCTCCTAGTGTTTGACAGACATTCCGATTCTCTCTCTCTCTCTCTCTCCCTCCCTCTCTCCCTCCTTCCTTGTCGACAAACAACCGGGTAATTTATCTGACAAATTGAGTTGAGATTAATTTCCATATATTCTTAAATTAAAACATATTTCAAAATTTCGATTAAACTTTTGGGACATTTATTTTACGCTTATCTGAGAAGACATTCATTTAACTTATAGTCTGAGGAAAAACACATGAATTATAAATAAATAAATAGAGACACAAATTATTTAATTTATATCTTCTTTACGTTTTGGGACTACTTTTTGGTTTTCCGAATGACTTAAATGATATGTTGAGCCAAACATTACGGACTGATATCCCGGACGAAGTGACTGATACTTGTTTTTCTTCGTCGAAACCCTGCTATTTGAATATCATTAACATTCTATGACTGAGTCGTGATATCAATAGACTAATGATTTTTTTTTATCAATTCAAAGCCATTCATGAAAATTATGTTATTTTGTTAGAAAAAATTTTCCATTTTATTCAATCTTTAGATTGAATTAATTCATTGACTTTTCTGATGAAAGAATACATAAATTCATTGCTACTGAATGTCGTGTCTATTAATGTGTCCTTTCATTAAATTCAATGGTGAAAAACCTTTTTTTGAGGGCAATTGTGTATGAATTGCAGGGATAGGCAGAATTGTTTAATGAAGTACAGGTTTCTCTCCATCCCTGTCCGCCACTGACATCCTTTGTTCGGAATTTTGTGGCGAATTTCATGACAAAAGAAATATTGAATGAAGTGAACAAAAATTAGTCTTCGAATAGTGTCTGTCATATAATTCTGTTCTCAATATTTTTTGTGTCAATTTCTTCTCTACTGAACTGAATCTCTGCTCAGAATATATGAGAGCTGACGATAGGTCTGCAAAACCAATGTTTAGATTTTGAGAATAAAAAGACTTTGGATCTATTTTTAGCCAATTCTTGTGTTTTGTTGTGTTTTCCTGTATTTTATTCCATCAAAACTTTATGAGGAAATGAAATTATTTTTTGTTTTCTACTATTTTATTGTTTAAACGTTTTGTTTGATTAACTGTTTAGTGAACCAAAAGATATGTTTTCACAACAGATGAGAGGATGTATTTAAACAGAGTTCTATGAAAATGATCGGAGAGAAAAATGTTTTCACTGATCAGAACCGTCTGTTCACATGTCTTGTGATGTCTGCAACTACTCATTGATTGGGAAGTTGTGTCTCAACTCTTGAAGAGTTGTGTTTGAGTTGATGTGAGAGAAATGTTTTGTCATTCAAAGACTGTAAAGAACTTCTTTTTTATTCGACATTCATTGGAATTACATATCTTTCCACTTATGCTGACCTTTACTTCATGTCATACCAGAGATGTTAATCGTCTTTAATATTATTTAGATTCAAGTTTTACAACAAAATAGTTTTCAAAAACAAGATTTCATTCGACGATATCTATCGACAAATGATTTACCAAACAATAAATAAATATAAATAACTTGAATGCCTGTATTGTAGGCTCGACCTGGGGCTCTTTTGTGGGGAATTTCTCTTCTCTTAAATCAAGCCTTGAGAAAGATCATTTTTAGAAACTAATTGGATAATGTTAAAGTGTTTCTAATAGGAAGTCTGACAAATAATTAACCAGTAATCGAAATATTATTCTAATTGAGCAATGTTAAACTCTAACTCTTGAGAACGGTTTCATTGATTTATCTGATAATAGTTATTAGTTGGACTTGAAGCTACTTGGTTAATTTAAGAGTAATTTCAATTTCGAAGCCATTGTCAATTTGTTAAGTGAGATCTCCCCTTGGCCATCACACGGCAAACAATTATTAATCACAAACTGTAAAAGTATTAGGAATAGTAATTTTTATGTAAGATGAATTTGCAATTTCTATTTTTGGATATGTTTTAATTAATTCATTTTTTCATTGTCCATTTCAAAACGTTTCAGGTGGTTTTCTTCTATTTAGATATACATCAGTTGCACATCACCAATGAAATGATCCATTAAAGGACCTATGTCCTTAAGAAAGAAATTAGTTTGATAAGAATCGTAATTCTATTTTAATTGTGCGAACTGTAACTCTTAACAAACGTTTTATTGAATTTGTTGACTAAATTTGTTCATATAATTATTGGTTTGGGTTTTGATCATTTGTTTTTAAATACTTTCCCATTTCACTTTTGAGGTCAATTTGCTATTCCTTCCCTGTGGTCAACCTTGGAGACTCTAAAAAATATATTCGAAACTGTAAAAATTATGAATTTTATATTAATTTCATATTTGAACTCAATCCTAGATTATCGGGATGACATTCGTCTCATTCTTTTTAAGTCACTTTACTCATTTAAAAATTTTCTTACATTAATCTGCCCATGTTTAAACAAATTTTTAATAAGAGTTTTTTAAATAAACTGCTCGTTAGTTAAATATTAAACATTTTCCCGTACTATAAATAATAACAAGTTTTGTGAGATTTGGATTTGAATTAATTTTTGTTTCTCAAAGCAATTAAGGCTTTGTGTATATCTATCTATTGAGATGATAGACCAGACCATGACTTTGGGATTGAGTTACTCACAGAGGGGAACACCTCTTCTAGTCTTTGAGTGATTTAAATAAATGATGAATACATGAATGAAATGTTTTTAAACAAATTATATGATTCTCAGAATTCTCGCACTGAATAACAACTTACGTAATAATAATAAAGAAAAAGATTTAATTTTCTTAAAACTTTGGGTACACTCATAGGCACAGAATGAGTGGCTGTTTAAAAATAAATACACCTATTCTATTTGAAATTGCATGTTAACTTTTTAGCTTTGTTTATTTTCTTAAGCCTATTATACGAACAGTGAAAACATTAAAAATGATTTTATTATTTAAAAAATAAAACTCAAGTTTCGTAAGATTTGTGTTCGGTTTTAGTGTTCACACAATTCTCGCTTCGTTTTAATGAACATTGTAATCAATGAAATATTTTTATTTTGAAATTTATTTTTCGAAATAAGATTTGAAAAGCAATTCATTCATTTGAATAAACATCAAAACATTGAAAGACTTTCTTTGCTTTCATCTAATTTTCTACTCATTTCTCAGTTGAATAGAAAATACATTTTTGACAAATAGTTTGGTTTGAAAAATATTTTTCATTCAATATTTCGTTCGAAACGATAGAAAATCCCGTTTTTCTGCATAAATGCCTAAAAAGCTAATAATTATATAATGAAAAGAAAAAATATTTTCGTTTTCGCTGACAATTATGTCAATGAAAAGCCTAAAGAATTCCATACTTTTGATCGACTCATACGCTCTGAGTCTGTCTTACACTTAATTGCATTTCAAAACATTAGATAAGTGTTTGATCTTTAAAATGATTTTTTAGAAGATTTTTACGAAATTTTAAGGAAATTATTTTCAATAAAAATGAATAAAACATTTTTTATGAACTGAGAGATAACTCTTTTCTCACTCATGTTATCAAAGGGCACATCATTTCTGATTTGGGATATCGGAGGTCAGGACAAACTGCGGCCACTCTGGCGCTCATACACCAGATGTACGGACGGCATAGTGTTTGTGGTCGACTCAGTAGATGACGAACGTATGGAAGAGGCAAAGATGGAACTGTTGCGTACGGCAAAATCACCAGAGAACTCATGCGTTCCTATTCTAGTCTTAGCGAATGTAAGTCCCGTTTCTTTGTTATTATTTTGTGACTAAAATAGAGTTTGAGATAAGATTTTTTCGGAGCACAACCTCTTCTAAGATAACAGACCTCTCGTGTGGGGGCTATCATTCCTAACAGACTCTGACACAAGACTTTAATTAATTTAGTTTAGGTTTGGAGTCGGAAATCGGGTCAAACCTTTTTTGATGAGTCGGTAGAAAATACTGCGAAGGAATGGAATAAAAATAATCAACTAATTAAACAAATATCTGACTTTGATTGATAGGCCTTGATGAAAGACAGGCTACTCAAAGGCCAGACCCTTAACTTAATTAGACAAGCAATATATGAGACTAAGGATTTCAAGAATATGATGTGCTCTTAATTAATGTATCATGCAAAAAATGCATTTAAAAAACAGATTTACTCTTTGGAAATGTTTTTCTGCAATTCATAAGAGCTTTCCCTTAATATTTTCATGATTAATTCATATTTAATATGATAATGAAAATTTTAGCTAGCATATTTCGATATTTATAAAATTTCTTAAAAAAGTTAATATCGTCACAATATTTCGAAGCATTTGAGTCATTTTTTGAACAAGGTTCTTGCAAAACATATTATATTATTCGATTAAAAGGACGTCTTAATGTTCTAAATTTATCTATCATTGATTAAAATAGGATCAATTCAAAATTAATAAAATAATATTTACCTTTTTTATATTGGATTAAATTATTTTATAGATTTTCATTAGGTTTTTATTGTTAATTTTATTAAGATACTTTTTTCAAGTTTGCAAAATGTTCACTTAATATTATAATTAATCAATTTATTTGAATTGGGTTAGAACCTAATGTTCTATTTTGTAGCCTTTTTCAGCCCAAAAACAATTTGGAACAAATTGACAAATAATCAATCGATTTGTGTTTAATTTTTATTTTGACTAAAAAACTATTGATAATTTTTGCTTGATCAATATTTACTTCCTTTAAGTTAAACCAATGAGATAATATTGGTAGATTATATTTAAGTATTTCATCATTTTGAATTATTTATATGATTTAACAATTCCATTTAAATATTTAACATGCACTTTAGCTAAATTTTGAAAACTGTAATTTTAAAATGTAAATAATATTACTCGTATATTATTGTCAGCAGTGTAAATTAAAATGATGTGACTTTGGCTGTGGATTCACTTATTTATAGCTTGACTATCGTTTCTTGGGCTATGCTCATAATTTTTAATAAATTGTTGTTTGATATTTATCATAAATATTCAATGATTTGATGAATAACCAATGCAGAAAATTTTAATGGAAAAGTAAGGACCGTTTCTTCCGAATTATGTGTCTCATATTCTAATATACCATGAGAAAATATTTATAGTTTATAAAAGAAAGTATTTTGCTAATAAGTAACTGGTGATAACTTGCCCAGACTAATTCATAAGCATTGGGCAAATCTACCATAATTATTTTTGTAGCTTCGCTAATCTCACAGCTACCTAATAGTAAAACCTATCAGATTAAAAATATGTCCTTTTTGGATCTATTGATAAGTAGTTGACTTTTATTATAATCAAAATCGTCAAGGCAGAAAATTAATTGAAAAATTTTTGAAAATTATTTCATGCTATACTTGCTAGCTTAATTGTTCGCCGAAATTACCACGAGATTAATAATAAAACATTTCTTCACTAGTCAATTTTTGGGAACTATAGTTTAAAAAATAAATACATATTCAAAGGATATAATAATGAGTATTGCAAGTTAAATTGGATAACATATAACTCAATGTTTGTAGCTTGGTTGAAGCTAAAAATCTACCCCTTATTGTCATCTATTGATTAATATTTATTTTGTTTTTGTTTGAATTCAAAAGTAATGTTTGTTTTTGTTGTAGAAACAAGACCTGCCTGGTGCTAAAGAGCCCAAAGAAGTGGCACAACTGTTGGGCCTAAATGATCAGCTCAGTCAACACCAATGGCACGTACAGCCCGCCTGTGCTATAATCGGCGAAGGACTGGATGAAGGCCTGGAAATCCTCTACGAAATGATCGCCAAAAAGAAAAGATTAGCAAAAATGGAGAAAAAGTTCAAACGATAAACAAATTAATGGATCGAAAGAATTGATTTCTTTTTAGTCAAAGTTTTCTCTGGTTTTCGAAAATCATTTAATTTATTATCGATTTTGTCCTCAATTTTTGAATCAGTCCTCAGTTTTAGAGCTGATGTCCAGTCATGTGATATAAATATAATTTTCCACAAATCAAATGTAAACTAAATATATTTGATCTGAAAATCAATTTTAATCTATAATTGCAATCAAATGGAAAGAAATTCGTGAAAATCAATGCAAAATATTTTTAATGTTTTACTTGAATTTCAAGAAATGTGTCATTTTTCCGCTCCTCTCTGTGTGTCCGCAATTATGCTGAGCGCACAGGTATTCCTGCAATGCCTTTGAAAATTATTAAAGGATCAGTGACGTTTTTCCTCGGTTATCTAATCATCGATTTGAAGGAATTTTACGCTCAAATCAAATAATTTTCTTCGGTTTTTAGATAAGTTTTGGTTATTCTCTACAAACGTTTACTCATTAAATGAAATCAAGTTTTCAATCAATGATTCTTTCGATTCATATCTTAACTGATATTTTAGCTGAAAATTCATTGAATTGAATGAAAAGATTTTTTTTATCAAAAGATCCGATGAAGTCATGAAGAAAATTGTTTAATACTTTTTCGTTTGATTTCATCATTTGATTCGAAGACAAATATGATTATGAAATTGGATTTGAAATCCATTAAATCCAATAATTATTATAATTAAGGAATAAATTTGTTTATTATTATTACAGTTAATAATAAAAATCAAAAATTCAATTACAAGTCGACAGAAATTAACAAAAAGTTTATATAAATATTGAGTTTAATGTCTTCTGAGACTACATGTTTTTACATTGAGATTTGCAATATATCAACTTGACAATTGCAACTGAGTTGTGCAAGAAGAGATTTAATGCATAGAATCTGAATCATGGTAAATTTTATTTGGCATTTGCATGAATGAGTCAATAGTGATGTAATTTCTAAATTGAAATAATATATTACAACTCTCAATGACAAAACACTGTACGAAATTTCATTAGTATTAAGAAAATAAGAATTGTATGAAAATATTATACAATATTTGTATTAAAAAATGATTCGAGAATTTAATTAATTATTAAAGTTTTCTTATTATATGAAAATATTTATTATAATTTTTAGGTTTAATTTTTTGTAAAATGAATGAGTTTTTGCGAAATAAAAAACATTTTTCTTGAGTTAATTATAAGGCGTTTAAGTCATGAATTCATTAAAAATGGTTTAATAAAAACCAAAGGAAATATTCGTTGAGTAAAAAGCAATTGTTTTTAAATATCCTTCGAATCCTTCCGTGCATTTGGTCTTAGATTTTGTGAAATATATTTTGAAATTACATTTTTGGTTCGTTTGCTTTCCGAAGTGGAAACCCATTGTTGAAACTGTAATGAAATATCGGTTTTGAAATTCAATTATTTTTCTATTAGTCATGCTTTGGATGATTCATAAAAATATATTCGAGGAGATTATGTTTGGGTTATTGAAGAGTTATTTTCAATTGATCTTCTCCTCGTTAATACTCAATGAGGTGAAGAACGGTGGGGTATGTGTGGGTTGGGTTGTAATCAAGTGGTGAGGAGTTGAGTCATTTTAAAGTGGAATAAATGGGTAAAATCGATGAATAATTTGTGCCAACCGTTGCCCATCACTGCATCTCAAAGTCATCACTAAAAAATCAATAATTGTTTGACTAAATCTCATCGATATATAAAGTTCTTCAAATGTGAGTTCACCGAACAAATTATCGAATGTCTGTGAAATACATAATAATTGATTCGATACTTAGAACGGGTCTTATCTTTCGAATAGTTAATAAAAAGTCTATGGAATACATGTTTAGAGTGTTTTCGAATAACAGATAATTAATAGGAGTCTAAGAAATGAATTCAATTCAAACAAATGATTGTATTTTTTGTTGGCTTCAGTTCGCGAAGTAATGTATGAAATATTTGTTTGCGTGAAATCCCACGCATTTGTACAATCGATGAATGGAATATTTTATACCTTGCTATTAGTGTCTTTATTTATTGTTTCTTTGAAAATCTAGTTCAGAGTCCTTTTGTGGAAAACCTTTTTAGTTTCAAAAATATTTTAAACTTGAAATCCAATTGAGTTTAACATTTGTTTTGTTAGTCTGTTTGGAAAGTCAATGAAATATTAATTTCCTTCTCATTATTCTGATTACTCCCTACGCAGGGAATGGATGGCAACGCACAGAACAGCACAGAACTAATAATAAGCGAATTATTTATATTATTAAAAATTATTATTTTGGAGTCTTATCTCTTGAGTTAAGAGAAAGGAAATAAACAATAGTTAAGTGAAAATTTATGAGTAGTTTAGTGTCTAAACAAATGGGCGAAACAGTTGTGTCTGAGTTTGGTATTTGTTTCGTCTGTTTTCTTGTTTCTATTTCCAAGAGGTTTAGTCAGAAATAACACAATGAGTGGGGTCTTCCAAGGTCTTCACCGGAAAATTAAACTGAAATTGAAAATTAGATAGATAATAATAATTATAGGGGTTTACACCCTTTCCAGTGGCAGCTTGGTGAACCTAGCTGTTTATCAAAGAATCATAATTCCGTTTAAAGCGTTTGCCGTTCTATTTGAGGCAAAATTATTTGTTTATTAATTAAAATTTGTATTTTCTTTACAACCCTTGCATTTGAAGCGAAATTATAATTATTTTATAAAAATTATAATTACTTTTAAAATAATAATAAATATTTTTAGGATTAAAGAACTTAAAACTGATACTAATTCGAAAAATATTTATAATAGACCTGTCTTTGAATTAATGTATTGTTTGTCTCAAGACTTCAAAGACTATTTTCAAATGAATTTCAATTTTAATGAATGCTTCGAAGAAATTATTAAATAAACAAATCATAAGTAAAAATGACTGAACGGATCGCCCAAAGAGTACTCTTTGAATAATATTTTTTAAACTTGGGATGGTTACCAAGGTGTAAAGGGATTAAAATAGAATCTTCACAATAAGAAAATTAATTTAAATTATGATCAAGGAGTGATCACCCATTTTGACCTATTCCCATTTAATCCTAGTTTCAATAATATTTATCATAATTGACCTTTAAGTCAAAATAAACAACCTTGCTTAATCAGTTGCAAAGTAATTATTGAATGTGCATTGACTTCGAAGACATTTTGAATTTCATTCAAGAACAATTTTTACATGAAAACAGTTTTACAATAAATTTACATGTCTAATTCAGTCAACTGTTAGTGAGGTAATGGACAAGGTCAGCTCAGGATTAGGCTAAATGGGAATAGGTCAATAGTGGAGAAAATCTTAAGACGAGCTTGCTTATGGAAATATAATCTGATAATACTAACCCCCTTCAAAAACATTCAATCTTTTATACCCAGCTCCGACATCCCAGGATTAAAATTGTAAAAGTGTGCAAGCTACGTCTAAATACTTTATCAAGAAATATAAGGATAAGACTATATAATTAACAAGTTAAAAGAGGAATTAACGATCGACCTGGTTATGAGTTGGGTTAAGTGCAGAATTGAATTTTGCAGGTGACTTATGAGCGTAGAAATGAAAAGAAGGGAAAATATACTAGATAAAATA